>PVIY010019534.1:0-45667 GCA_004026745.1 Myrmecophaga tridactyla | reverse complement strand
TCTATTATCGTTTTATTTCTTTTTCTGATGTCTTTTTATTTCTTTTTCTAAATCGATGCAAATGTTCTAAGAAATGATGAATATGCAACTATGTGATAATATTAAGAATTACTGATTGTATATGTAGAATGGAATGATATCTTAATGTTCTTTTGTTAAGTTTTTTAATTAATAAAAAAGTTTATAAAAAAAGAATAATTGCTATATTTTTATGTGGAATTCTGAGTAATTATAAATAGGACTGATAATAATGATAAAAGATTCCGGCAAAAGTACTCCAGAACCAATTTGCTAGTAAGTAAGACAGAAGGTTTTGGCAGCTCCGAGATAGTTTCCCTTTCCTTCTTTATTCCCAACTAGTTGGTTTAGAATAACTATGTTTCATTTTTTTAGGGCTGGATTACAGAGCCCCAGTCAGCAAGGTCAGAGCAGGGTTACAGCTGCGAGAAGCCCTCTCCCTTACAAGAGTGTGTTTTTGATTTTCTAGGCTGATCAAGCAAATACCATGAAATGCATTGGGTTAAACACTGGGAAAGTATTTGCTTATGGCTTTGAGGCTAAAAGAAAGTCCAAATCAAGGTGTCATCTGGTTGGTGCTGTTTGCCTGGAGACTGCGGCGCTCTAGGGCTGGCGGCTGACGAGTCCTTGCCCTTAGCTGGTTGCATGACCAGGCACATGGCTGTCTCTTCTGGCCTCTCTGCTCCCCTCAGAGTTTCCTTGATTTCAGGTTCTTACTTCCTGTGGCGTTCTCTCTGTCTGGATTTCAGTCCCTTATATAGGGCTCTGATAATAGGATTAAGACCCATCCTGAATGAGGTGGGTCTTCCTAACTGAAGGAACCTCACCAAAAGGTCCTACTTACAATGGGTTCACAGCCACAGGAACTGATTAAATGTAAGAACATGTTTTTCTGGGGTTCATATAGTTTCACACCACCACAGGTGTATATATACATGGAGAATCACAGGGGCTTGTTATCATGTGCCGAGGAGTTTGGCAGTGGCCTGGCTGGAATTTCAAAAGCTGAGACAGGACCAAAAGAAAATGTGAGAAGAGAAATGGTAGAGCTTGCAGACAAAGCAGTTTGGTTTGCTTTCTTTTCTCATCAGCTCCCCCTCACACTCATAACATACTTGACATGTATCTTTGTGGAAATAAAAAGGAAGGTATTTGGATGGGAAATAAATGGAAGATGATACATTAAAGAATTTTTGAGTTTATAAATTTCTGGCAGTGTTTATATGTCAGATTGATTTAGTCCATGATTCAACTGACTCCCATACTGTGGGCATGTCATAAGGCCAGTTAATGCTTCAATACCCTGAAAGCTACACAGTCTCTATGTTCATTTATGTTTCCATATTCCTCTAGGGGCACAGTTAGGGAGAAAGCGGAGCTTGGCCCTGAGAAACAGCTGATCCTATGCTACATTTGGCTGCAAGTATTTAAAGGGATGTGAGTTGGACCAAGTAGCACCCAGCTGGATGGGCTTTCATCCCAACAGCCCCAGTGGGGTCTGGGGTTCTCATTTTGGCAGCAGTGAAGCTCTAACAGCTATGGCCAGAATCCCTGAGGGACAGTTACAGATCAGCCAGGGAGCAGTGTCAAGTAGGAAGCAGATAAGAGATTTGGCTTCTAAAAGTCTACAATTACAGGAAAAAATATTGAACATTTTAAAGCCATGTAACCCAGAACTCTGGGAGGGGAGTCAGCAGTGCAGGCTAATCTTGCCTAGCAATAAATAGCATTGCTGATGATAGCACTCTCTCAAATACTGTGTGTGTGTGTGTGTACTCCTGTGGATGTGTGTATATCTTAGCACCTATAGCACAGAAAAGTTGCATGGACTTGCAGGGTACACATGCAAGCCCTCCCCTATAGCAGCTGCCTGTGCTGTTGTCTAGGTTACCAATCACGAATGCTCAGTTTTCATTTCTTTGGAAATGAGGAGACATTTCTCACTAAATATTTTTGAAACAGCTTGAAGAATGAACCACTCTGCATTTTGTCCCATGATAGTCCATCGTCTGGACCAGTTATATTCTTTTTTTCAGTGCAGCTTTAATCTTACCACAGCTCTCTCTTCTATTACCAGATACCTCCTACAAGCTCTGTCCATGTCATACTTGCTCATTCATTAATTCTTCCCTCCACCCCTCTATCTTTAGTTCTCATTTAATTCACAGTAGGTACTGTTATGTTGAAAACAGAATGTACAGGCACTGAAAACCAAAGTACAGAAGTTTACTGAGATGAAGTAGCATGTGTGTGGAGGAGTACCAAGTGAGTTTTCTGCCCAAAAGGGCTGGGTTTGGGGGAGGCAACTTACAAGGCTGTTTGGAACAAAGGGAGGGTGTGGGGGGACGTGCGCAGCGGGGGATGTGTGAGTTGTCTGGAGTTAGATGCCTTTGGGTCGTAGTCCGTTAACCATCAGCTCTCACAAGCAGGATTTTCTGTGCGAAGTCACTGCTATTTGGTGGAGATTGGCAGACTTGATGGCATCAGCTTGACTTGTTTATCACAGCAAGGGCAGGGGTCCCTATCAGCACCATGTTTTTGGCATGTCAGCCTGGCTCAGTTGCCCTCAGTTTCTTCTTTGTAGTTTTCTGGGTAAAATGGGAGTTCAAGCAAATCAAGATGTTCAGTAAAACTATTTACAATTCCAATTTCACAGTATCAAGTGTTATGCTCAAAAGGAGAGATGTGAATAAAATGCCACCAGGCATCACAT
Source organism: Myrmecophaga tridactyla (assembly GCA_004026745.1). Taxonomy (NCBI): domain Eukaryota; kingdom Metazoa; phylum Chordata; class Mammalia; order Pilosa; family Myrmecophagidae; genus Myrmecophaga; species Myrmecophaga tridactyla. The sequence continues at coordinate 42,936 of PVIY010019534.1, read as the reverse complement.
TCTAGCAGAATAAATGGACATGTACCTACAGAGCTATATGACAGTGTGAGCTGTGCTCTAAGAGAACAGGGCACATGGACGTTTTTGTAATAGGCACGTATTTCCTCCCTGCCCCAAACTCACTTCCTTCCTGGTGACGTGACTCCAGATTTCCCTTGGGAACCAGTTCTCCCCTCATTTGGTCATGGGTTTGCTCAGGTTTAAAACAGCGTCCCAATTTATGATTTCCACAAATGGTTCAAGAGTGGACATGGCCAGGTAAGGACACTGTGAGACTTCAAAGAGCATGCACTCTGAGGGAGAGCTGGGTGCTCTCACGGGGGCCTAGAGTCGGGAAACCAAGGCATCCCTCCTGGATCAAGCTGTGCCTGAGAACGTTGCACCTCTTGGACTTTTTAATTGTGGGAGACAATAAGTGACTTTCGGATTTCAAATAAATTTTATCTGGCGTTTCTGTTGCATACAAATGGATGATCTCCAAAATGCTTTTGTAGATCATTTGCTATTTTGCTATGCTCCAGTATGCCCCAAACGTGCCACTGGGCAAGCATCAGGTACAGCTCTGGTCAAAAAGGACGAATAGTATGTGTAGATTTAGCATTTTCCATACCCAATTAGATGGTTTTTGTCAGCTCCTCTAGGAACACTAATATAAAACGTCATCAGGAGTCTTACGGGCTCCAAAAACGATGCAACAGACAATGCCCAGTTGCTAGTCACACAATTTCAAGAGGTACTTAAAGATATTACAGGATTAACTCAGGGAACTCTCATTTGATTTGGATAAAGAGAGCTTGCCCTCAGGAAACTTTGCTTCTTCAGGATCTAATCAATATATTCCTGAATGGCAGGTATTCAGTGAATGATTGTTTAATGATTAAATGAATGTGCAAAAGACTCCATAGTAAATGCTGGAGATTCAGAGAAAAGCAAATGCAGTGAGAGCATTTGCTCTTTTTTTTATTTCTTTCTTTAAATAGGCAACCCCTGCCACATGTTTTGTTAAAGTACCCTTAGACACAGAGGGTTAACAAAAAATCCAGCAGGGCATGGGGCATTACTTATTTGCAGGAAGATGTAACCTATCTGACTGCCTTGCTGTGGTTGTCAACTTGTTGGACAGCAGATCATTAACATAATATTCACCTCCTATTTATAACCTCTTGGTGACTTAAACTTGGAGATGTAACTTGGAGATTTATTATTTTTCTTTTTTTGCATGGGCAGGCTCCGGGAATCGAACCTGGATCTCCGGCATGGCAGGCAAGAAGTCTGCCACTGAGCCACCGTCGCATCGCCCAATATTTAATCATTTTTATAGCTCCTGAAGCATATTTTATGAATTGATCTTGATGCATGAAATACATTGCAAGGCTACATGCTTGAATCATGAAAGTACCTTGCTTGGCACTTGTTACAGAGTAGCTTCTGCATGTCCATCCATTCCTTCGGCCCAGTCTCCTTTCTATGTATAAAAAGTCTTTTAAAGTCTAGTATTACTCATGATATTCTCCCCACATGCCAAGTAAATATTAATCCAACTGACAGGCTATCTTTGTTTTCAGCACCATGTACAACATAAAATATGAAAAGCCAGTGCTAAATTATCTCAATGCTGATGAACACTTTAGTGGTTTCCTATTATCAAGAATGTAATTAATTATGCAGAAGAATCAAGATATATTAGCCATAAGAAGCTCATCTGAAAGTGATGGGATTCCACTTAGGATCAATTTGTTAATTAATAAAAAAATAGGCTGTTTTGACAGTGCTCATATTTCATGTGTATATCCTTTTCGATTCTCATAATTCTCACAACAGTGAGCTTGATTAATAAATGCCTTACCAGAACTATTTTGCCTTTAGATATGGCATAAGGATGTTGTATGCCTTTGATTAAATTTCTGCCAAATTCCATTTAAGAAAAGTAGTGTATTTCTCTCTGTATCAATACATGCACCTTCATCATTACCTCCATTGCAATATTTGATTTGGATGAATCGAATGAAAAATTATTGATAGCTGGAAAATGTACTTGCCCTAGCTGAGCTTAGCAATTTACTCTTTGTACTTCATTCCCAGGACATTAACCAGGTCTTCTCAGTTCTGCTTACAGAAACAAGATAACAAAATAGCATCAAGAACACCCTGTGGTCCAGTGAATAAGTGACTTCCTCCTAAAAGACAAAAGTTTGGCATTTCTGAGAATCAGTTAAGAAAAGTGTCATGAAGACCTTGCACCTAAGAGCTTGCACATCAATATCCAAGCTAATCACTGATGCTGGAACAAGATGTGCTGGAGACGACACAGGATGGGACATCTGCGCATGCCTCTTCATGAAGGTCCACCATCATCGCTGACCTGACAAGAGTGAATCACGTGGACATTGCTGAGGCTTTGACTCCTACCCCATTTCCTTTACCTATACAAACCCTAACCCACATCCCCACTTTGAACTGGTTTTGGGAAGACTCCTCCAACTGAAGAAAGGACACTTGCATATAATCACCTTCACACTGAGAAGTGTTTCTCCTTCATGGTACCAGGTCAGGCGTGCTTTCTATGGGAAGTGCTGCGCTCAAAGTAACTCCATGTCTAGTCATCTATTCCTAGTTATCTGCCTTTTTTCTCTTGATTTAACATTGTTATTCCTAATTCATGGATATGTCCTTATGATATCTGCCATATTTAAAAAAGAACTCATAATGGTAAACATACTGGCTTATATAAGCCACTGAAAACCATCAGCTTCTTTAGCAGGAATTCTGGAGGACTTAGCAAAGCCGGGGGACCCTGAAGATGGTCAGTGCCCTGTGCCTCAATCACACTGATGCCAGACCTTCAGTGGGACATGTGTGAGCATGAGCAAAAAACTAAATGAACATATAAATACATATGAATAATAAATGGAGTAGTGATTAACCAAAAAAGAGTATTTCTCTTTCAGGGGGATTTCTGTTTTTGTTCTAGTTCCAAAATCTTGAAACCATGAAAAGGAAGGGAGTCTCAGTGCTGTTTCAGAAGGAAAGGTCTTTTGATCACCCCGACCTGTGCCTATCCCACCCTTCTCTCTAGGGCATCATACTCTCAAGTGTGTAACTAATGAGCTACACACTTCCCAAATTACACAGAAAGGCTTTATTCACGAATGGATATTTTCTCAACTTTAAGGAACAACTGACTTTTAGATATTTCCATTTATTCTAAAATTTCTTATAACTGGAACAAAATTGCTTAATGTTGCAAATTGATAACTTTCTTAACATCACAGTCACATAATAAAGATTTATCTCATTAATCATTATTTCTCACATCTGTATGCTATCTTTGTAGTGATAGATAGGTAGATAGATAGATTGTCTTTAATGGTTTAAACCAAGTGGTTAAGATATTGTCTTGGGCCCCGTGAGTCAAGGGGCCTGCCCCCAGCTTCCTTTCTGGCTCTCAGCCCAGAACTGTGCCAGCAGCACAGTCTCAGGAGTCCTCAGGTGGAGGTGGCTTCCCATGGGATTTGACTAAAGGAAGCCCGTCCTTGGCTGGCTGGGGCCCAGGGTAGCCTGGAACAAAGGGCTCTGCTCAGGAATCAAGGTGCTTAGACAAAGATATCAGTATGGCTTTTTTTTTTCAGTCGAGAGACCCCAGAATGAAGGAGACACCCATAGAGAAAATGACGCTCTGAGAGACAGGAAGGGAGTGAGAGTGATTTGGTGACTTGGTGGCTGGAATCTTGGTTTCCGACGGCTTTGCTGCCACTAATCCGCATGCATCTGTGCCGTAAACTCTGGGATGAGCGTCTGCTCTTTCACTCTAAAGAGCCCATTAATCCAACACACAGAGAACAACCATACAGAACCCTAGAGGATCATTATTTAGTGTGTTTGTGCCTAACAACAACTCATAGGCCGATCTGTGGGCAGACATCCCCGCCCAGCTCACCGGTTCCCCACCAAAACGCTCATTAATATAAGATTTCTTATAAGGTGTAGTGAAAGCAAAGCTACTGAGTTTTTTGTTTTGTTTTTAGGAAAAAAAAATCTGGTGGAATCTTGATTTACCAAATTAGTTCCACAAAATTATTTATTGTTCCTTTGCCATCATCTTCTGATCATCTAACTCACGTCATTTCAGAAATGTATTACATGGAGTTCACAACAGTCCATGTACAAATGCAGGGACACTGGGTCCCCAACTTCCTATAGTCATAGACAGAGGCGCACCAGACGCAGCCACAGAACCCGGGAAAGAATTCCGTAGTATCTTACAGGAACCACAACAGGCAAATCTACTTTTTTGTATGCTGTATGGTGGGGGTCACATTTTATTCTTTCTCTATATGACTATCCCGCTATTGCAGCGCCACTTGTTGAATTATTTTTGTGTGGGGGGGCAGGGAGCGCACAGCCCAGAAATCGAACCCGCGTCTTCCATATGGCAGGAAAGAATTCTACCACTGAACTATCCTTGTGCCTCCAAGAGGCAATTTTTTAAAACCTTACATAGTACTGAAGTTTTTAGAATCAATTAGTAAGCATATGAAATCCAGGGACTCTTTCCAGTGCTACAATTAAAAAATAGCATTAGTGTATCACTAGAAATAATGTGCACATGTATATGTGTATACACTAATGTAGCTGTTAAATAGCATATACATCGTGGAGAATCAAACAACCAGAAAAAATAAGGTATATAAAATACATGTATGTTGAATAATCAATAAACTCTTAGAAATCACCCGAATATGGCCAACACGAAGGTTGCACTCTTTGTTCTCAGGCCCATACCTATTCTGGTTGCAACTGCTACAGATGCCGTCACCAGGGCACACACCTCCCCCATGGAGTGTGAGAACTGGAGGTGCCCGGGGGCAGGCGCTGCCCTGGTCCTCTAGAAGCCTTGGTCACTTTCCTGCGCTTGCCTAGTCCCCTTAGAGACGGGCGGCTGGGCAGTGACGCCCTGTCTCCCTGCGTGGTCAGCGCCCATTCTGGCCCTCGCCGTCCTACTATCCCCACTGGGGAAATTCAGGCCCTACTTTTGAAGGGCGGGCTGCAAATGGAAGCCTCAGCTGTCCCCAATGGGGTGATGGTCATGTCATCCATTTTCCATTTTGTGCTCAGGGGCTACCCATTCTGAGAAGGGGGTGCTGGGGAAGAGAGCTTCCATTCCCAGTCATCAGAGCTCATGCTCGCATCCCAGCCATTGAGCAACGGCCACGAACCCGTAGGCAGGGATTTCCTCTCCTCTTCACCTAAGCTGACCCAGAGCTTCCCCTGGCCCTCTCCGCTGCATTTGTCCTTTTGGTTCTTCAGTCTGTTCACTCTTTCTCATCCTCCTTTCTTCTCGACCCATGCTTCCCCATTGTTCCGGGTAGGGTGAGGAAACCGTGGGTCCACAGGTGGAAAGGGGGTGGGTGAAGGCCCTGGGACAGTGGCCTGAACTCTCCGTGGGACCTCCAGCTGCTGCTGGCACTTGAAGCTTACTCTCAGACCATCTCAGCTTTCATAGTTCATTATTCTCTGAGCATCTACAGGTGATAAAGTTGCATCAAATTAAAAATCTCAAAAAGGGATTAATCACCTATGTGAGTTTAATGACAGTTATAATTTCTAGTTTACACCTGGAAAGCATCTGGCCCCCCTTGTCCATTCCTGAGAGCTTTTTAGGAATGCTGTGGCAATCTCGGTGTCTGGACAAAATACATAGAATGACTCTGCTGGAGGCAAATGGAAAGGGTTGGAGGAGGGGAAGCTACTGCTACTAATTTTCGAGAAATGACCACTTAGCAGGTTTCCCAGAAGCAGCAGTTGCTCTGGTCAGGTTGCTAAGTATTACTGGGAAATCCCTGCCAATGGCCACTACAGAACCTCAAGAATTATTGGGAAATTCCTGTGGAGCAATATATTGGGATCCAGTTTTGTTAGGCTTATCACCTTGGAGAGCTTTCTTTGCAGTAAGCAGCAATGCGTTGGGGTAGATCACCGCCAACAAATGAGAGAAAGCAGATTTTTATGGCTGCCGTCATCGGTCAGCAAAATCCTACAGGATGCCAAACAAGGGCCAGGCTCTGTGACCTCAGTGCAAACTAGACACTGAGAACGGGCTTTGGAGACGTGCACAACTTTGCTTTCAGACATATGCTTTTTACATGTTTGTTGACATCCCTTCTCTTCAAATTTCCCATACTTTAGTTTTATGTCCTGTTCTGAAGCTTCAAGAAGTTTCAATTACTTTAATACATGCTGATGTTTTGCCTATGTTGTGGATAAGTTAAAAAAATTAAACTTTCTATCATCAACTTAAAATAACTCAGGAAATGGGGGTGTGAGTGTGGGTCAGTGGTAAAATTCTTGCCCGCCATGCGGGAGACCCGGGTTCGATTCCCAGCCCACGCATTTCCCAAACAAACAAGCAACAAACAAATGAAAACCAAACAAAAATTCAACAAATGGTGCTGCAATAAGGGGATACTTGCATGAAAAAAGAATGAAATGAGACCCCTGCCATACAGCATACAAAGAGGGAAAAAAAAGTAGATTAAAGTAACTCTGGAAAGGCTACAAAATTCTGCTTAGCTAATGTGTATGCTAACAGTATTTAAATTGTATTCAGTGCTAACAGTTAGGAATTTTCCTTTCTATTCCTATATTCACAATGTCAAGTGGAGTTTCATAGGATTAAAAAATGTATTTTTCACCCTTTTAATGTTTCAGAGAATATTTAGCGTATGATTTTTCTTTTCTTATTTCTTACTCTCCTAAGTACATTAGACAAACAAACTGAAGTGGCTCTTGTTAATGCGATAATTTTAATTCATCCATGCTACTTTCGTAAAACATTTGCTACAACAGATGTGTGTTTCGACCTCATTTCTAGAACAGCCTTGTTTCTGGAGGTCCATGGTCCACGATGCTTGCCTTTGGTTTTGTTTGATTTTCATAATATATGAACGTTTATAATGTGAAAACACTTTTTTTCTCATTTTTTTTTTTTACGTTTACGTGCATAGAAATAAACTTGCCATTCCGGTGTTCGATGTGGTCTGACCTAGGAACAAAGCCATCCTTGCTTACTACCTGCAGGGGTTTGTCTCTGCTCCTGGCTCGGTGGTGGGCAATTGCTACCCACCCTCTGTGGTCACTATCGAAGGGGAAGATAGAGAGAAGAGGAAGACAATGTCTTAAAAATTATTTTGGATTTGCGGCAGCTTCCATTAGAGCATTTCTAATCTTACTCCTTTATACCAAGTAAAGTAGGCATACTTTCCTTGAAAAATAAGATCAAATGGTCAAGATGGCCCACCAACCTCCATAACCTGAAACCGTCCATCACATACACATGAGCAAGATGTTTCATCGGTTAGGTTTGGAGCCAGGAAGCTCCTGGAAGCTATGCCAACCTCTTCCCAGGACACTGGGAAATAGGGCAAACTATCCCTTGATTATATTTAAATTGTATCTATTTTATCATACTTCCAAAATAACCCTGTTGTGATTATCATTTGGTGTTTCTACGAAAATGACATCAAAAAAGCAGAATATCTTTCAAGTTAAGATTTTTTATGTCTTTTAGTAATATATAAAATTTTTCTTCCTATACATTTTACTTAAAGTGTATTTGTAAATAGTTTATATTTTTTGCCAAACATTGAATGAGCTACTTTTTTCTATTATATCTTTCTATCAGTTTATAGGAAAGCTATTGATTGTTAAACACTGCATCTGGTTACCTTGATAAAATCATTACTTCTAATAGCCTATTCTCTTGCTTGCTAGTGAATGTAATAAGTGCATATAATATCAGATTTCCCGCTTTTTTTGCACTATCTTTATATATTTTAACAGTTCTTTGCAATTTTTAACACCTTATCTCATTAATGATATTGGTTCTTATCTCCAGAACAATGTTGACTTTTTCTTAACTTGTCCTGGCATATAATGGAAATATGCTCAGATGTATTTTACTTTAGCACACTTCATAATGAAACCCATTCCCAATAGGCAGAAATGCATATTTGGAACCCACCAACCTACAATTGTGTATAATCTTCTATTAGCAACGGAATTATTTTATAAAACTAGCTTTTATTCATATTATATTGATACATTTACTGGAATATTCAAACCTTAAATGAACTGTGACCCAAATGTGTGCTAACCTTTGATGTAGCCAAAAGGTCAATACCTAAACTATAAAAAGTTTTACTGAACCATAGTCTGTAACTTTAAATAGCCAGCAGCAAAAGCTCATAACTGCTATAAGGCCCTGGGCTGCAACCAGATGTCTGGATGTTTCCATACTAATGCTTGCTTAGATGCGTTGATTATAATACTTTACTATGTAGATATATGAACCTTACCTGTACGTACGTTTCCTGAAGAATGTAAGATTTCTTAAAAACTTGTGACTGGCTCTGCCAGCAAACTCTAATCTTGTCTTAGTGTATGTTCACTTTTGAAATAACTGGTAACCCAGAAACCTGAATGTTGGATAGTGGCAACTTACATTGTGACTCGACCAGTTTTGCCAACACTCCCTATCTCAATTTTTGTAACAGGACAGTGGCAGGACCCTCTGATCTCATCTTAAAACCCCTAAGCCTGGTACCCCTGCACATAACCCCCTAAAAATTATTAGAGAATTAGCATGAGTCAACATAGAATTAGCCACCTTGCTCATTATCCCAAGCCTGCGTGTCTTTGTTTGAATATGAGAAAATATCCAGGTTTCTACAGTTCGGGGAGATAGTGCCACAATTACAGCTCTTTCTCTATTTGAAACCCTGGGGTCTCAGAATTGGTCATTGGTCATATCGGGTGGCAAATCCAAGTTTGTCTGATGTCATATTGACTATTATTGAATGCTTTCTTTGGTTAATTTTGCTTCTAAAATGATCATATCTTTTTTCTCACAGTTGTTAAGTAGAAAATTATGTTACTAGGTTTTCTAATTTTGGATTACTGAGCTAAATCCTAGTTGACCATGGAGTGCTGTGTATTTTAGGATATTTTTAGCAGAATAGAGGATTTTACATCTATGCTTATTGTTGAGATTGGACTGCAGTTTTCTTTTCTTTCTTTTTTGGCTATCATTTTCTGGTTCAGTACCATGGTTGTTTAAGTCTCAGGAAATGAATTGGGTAGCTTTCCATTGTTTGCTCTGGAACACTTTGTGTAGGATGGGAATTATCTGTTCCTTGACTGTTTGGCAAAGCTTGCTCATAAACAATTTAGACATGATGTATAGGTTTAGTTCTTCAACTTCAAGGAGGGAGTTTTTATTTAAGATGTATCCTTCTAAACCTATCTAATAATCACTTTAGTAATGGTGAGTTGCATTGTACCCTTTGTACTTTGCTTGGTAATTCCCAGATCAGCAAATAATATAACATGATAAGATAAATACATGTTTTATGGATTAACATAATCTGTGTAAAATTGCTAGCATTGTATGAGTTTTTGAGTTTAGGTAACCAAGACAGCCCCTTATCACCATGTGGGGATTCCTTTTAGAAAGTAATTTTAGAATTTGTAACTTACAATTAAAATTACATGGGCAACTAATATTAAAAACAAAACAGATTTAATGGGAATGTTATTGAGAACATCAAGCAAATTCCCTAAAAAGGAAAGAAAAATTGTAAAATTCTAGAGTGCCAAATAATAGCTTACAATATCATTTCTTATGATTGTAGACATTTTCTATAAATGCCTTTTTGAAACAATAACACACTAAGGACCTATTGCTCCCCCCCCAAAAAAATGTGCTTATCTCTCTTCTGAGAAAATACTGGGCACAAAACTTTATTATTTTCCCCAAGTAATAGACACATTCGTATTTACAAGGTTTAGTCTGTAGTAAACAAAACAGTATGATTGGCATGATTCCTAAAGTTTTTATTCAGAAATTTCTCATTTTGGTTATATTCTGTATGATTACATTTTATGGCTGTATTTCCTAAGCCGTGACCCTGAGCTGGCGTTGTAAACTGTATGTTAGGTGGTTGGAAGCAATGATAGTCATCGACTTATACTTCTTGGGGACACTCTCAAATTAAATCTTATATATATACTTGCAAACATATCTCTTAAACCCGAGCACATACACACACCCATATCACAATGCATTGCACATTATTGGAAATTACCTTAAGATAGATAACCTTAAATTAGATCAAATTTCCTTTGGCAAGGCTATAATCTTGTTTTATATGTCTGACAAATAATTAACCTAAATTAAATCATAGCCGTGATCAACAGTATTTCATACTATTTAAAATCAACATTGAGCTATATAATCATTTAATGTTTAAAAAAATGGGCTCAAATTATTTTTAAATTGCCACACAGGAATTTTGGACAGTGACTGTATAATGTTTAATAACGCCTGATTATATATATTAATGTGCATATATAACACATATACATTAATAATATATTTGCTTTATAATATCTGAACCTAGAAATGACAAATTAAACTGCCAGGCAATAAAGGCATTTATTTGGGGTCTCAGAATTACAATTTGGGGAGCAGATTTAGGCAGCAACCCAAACTGTGTCCCATCTTGGCATTTCCAGGTAAGCATTTTTAAAGGAAAAGAAGACACACTGTTGGCGGTTGGCAGGTATTTGGGGTACTCTTTTTGTCCTTCCAGTGAGGTAGTCACCTGAGTCCTACCCCCTGATGTGGTTTATGTTCCCGATGTTCTCAGGGCTTTGAGAACTTTGCATATTTCATCAATTTGTGATCTCAGGCTGAGACCTGCATTGGAGAGACTGCCGGAAGTCCCTCATGACTCCGTTTTAAATCTTTTACCCATAGTAGCTCTATTTTGTTTTATTGCTTTTAACAAAACATAATTAACACAAATCAAATGCATCATATATTTGCCCCCCAATTTGATATAGTTTGTAATTCTTTAAAAAACCATCCAGTGAAGTTTCTGTTAATGCTTTCTTTTACTGAGAAGAGGAAAACGGCATCTTATACTGAAAACATTCTAGAAATTTAAAGTTAAATATTTTTTCCTACTGAGTCTTACATCAATGTTATTTGTTTTGCTTGTAAACTGTAGGACTAACTGCAAAATTAAGGACTCAGTAACATCAAGTCACTTTATTACACCTTGCAGAAATCGTCCTATTTAATTATATGATCTCTGAACAATCAAGGTAGAAATAAATTTAAAAATTACTTCAAATTTTATCTTAAAATATTGCGTTAAACCACCATTATCTGCATTGCTCTTTTAAATTGTGTGGAAAACCCCAAGTTAACAATCCTTTATTCATTGCATTTCACATTTTGTAAACTTCTCTCATTTGTGCTCACATTTCTGTGTGGAAGATATTCTTTTCCCCAGGCTCATTTTTAAATTAATAAATATGAGGCTCAGAGAGTCATACGATTATTGAATAATAGATTTGGGTTTCCTAATGAGAGCCTTATTTTAAAAATCAGATTTTTTTTAACCACTAGATCTGTTGAGATTCTCAGAAAGATTCATTAATTCCTTCATGTCTCTGCAGTTGGTGAGAGTTAAGTGGATGGTCATCAAATAGGGGAAGTTCTTTGGGTCCAATTTCTTGAGTCATCTACATAGAAAATTCGGCCACATAAATTCTTTTGAAGAGAAGTCTAAAGTAAAGAAGTCATTCAAAAGAAGTTCAAGGCTTAGTTTTAAAAATCACGTTGGTGATTGCTGCTCGGGCCACGGGTGCAGGCAGCCGCAGAAGGGACTGGAGCTCAGGCCAGCTACTTCCCAGGAAAACAGCAGCGAGGTCCTTTTCAATTCTGCCAATTTGTGTCATTGGGTTGTTTCAGCGTTAGATTATTTTGATTCCTAGTAAGGTTAGACATGTTTCATTTTCTGTGAATTTTCTGCTCTTATTCTTTGAACATATTCTACTGTGGTTTCAGGATTTTTTATTTATTCATGGCACAAACACCACTAAATTACATTTCTTTGCCAGGTGCTGTGCTAGGTTTCACCTGTCGGGTCCTTCAGGAAGCAGATGCTGTGATCTGGGGTTAGGGGTACTGGTGGTTTACTGGAATGGGAGGTTGGCACAGAAAGCCTTCAGATTGTGCTGCAGAGTAGACAACTGCGAAAGGAAAGAGGGGAGGAGGTGGAGTGGGCAGCAGGGGCCACGGACAGGACCTCTCCTGACAAAGTCTCCGCCACCAAGCTGGGAGCTCCAGGACAAGGAAGGCAGCTGGATGTGTCCTGCACTGGGCAGAGGCCAGGCCCTGGCTTCCTGCATCAGCAACTGCCGGGGACTTCCATGGGAGAGTCCTGCTTCTGCTCAGAGGCCACAGCCCATCCTGAGACCATCCCCAGGGGCTGCCAGCTCTCAGCAGCCACTGCAGGGACAGGCAGAGTCTTCCCGAAGGACCCAAGGAGCCTCCACGCTACCAAGTTGCTGCTGAAGACACAGGGGGGAAAAGGGAGACCAAAGTCTCAAGGAAGAAGACAGCAAATAGTGAAGAAGGACAGGAAAATCAAAGACGCTTTCAGAAAGGTGATGTCCCATCAGGGACAACAAATAGCTCGCTTTTGATGGAGTGCCAGGGAGGTAAAAAGCCTTAGCATGTGCAGGTAAGACCCAGAGAACCCACGAGTCCAGGCACTGAACCTGAAGTGAAATATGGATGTCGCTGGGGCCTGTGATTGAGTGATGAAAGGGAGCCCATCGTTGGCTTCGGCTGCCCAGAGAGCAGGCATGACCCTGACTGAGGGATTTCCTGTGGGTGGTTCCCAGGGAGGGAGTCAGCAGTGGCCAAGAGTCCGGGGAGCCTGGCAGGATCCCTCCTCCTGGTTCCTCTTCTAGGGACCCACGGCAGCTCTGTCCCTAGACTGAGGGGTGCTCAGAAGAAAGTTGCCTGGTCATGGGTTGTGACACAGCAGAGGATGGGGCAGCCCAGGTGAGACTCTTGGGTTTGGGCTGGAAGGTCTTAACAGGTGGATGAAGGATTTAACTTTTTATATTGACTTTGTCATATCTTTTATTTGCAAAAATTTGTCTTACTTGTAATAAAGGATGTCTTCCCAATTTTTGTTTTATTTCAAAAAAACATGTTGATTTTTGACATTGAATTTTAAAAATAGTCAAATCTGTTTATCTTTCTAGAGTTCTTGTCTTAATGGGCTTGGACAGCCCTTCTCCTGCTACAGAAGAGCTCAGCCTCCACTTATGTCTTTTTTGTATGTTCTTTCACATTTAGCTCTTTAATTTAGCAGAAATGGGTACCAGTGGATGATGAGAGCCTATGTATTCTCAAAAGTGAGCACATGCCATAAGAGTGTGATCATCGGACTGTAGGGTGCTTAAAAATCAGATGTTAGATGAGAATATTTCTCAGGTGCCATCCATCTGCCTCTCAGGTATCATGAGCAAAGTAAAGAAGGGGAAATGGAAAGAGGAGAGGTGTTTCTCCCACCTTTTTTGTTGCTTTTCAGGCAGGAAGAAGTAAGTCCTTTGATCTTTTATTCCCTTTTACTGTCATTCTTCAATTAGTCCCCTTACTCTAGCTTCTCTCGCTCTCTGTCATCAAACTCTCCCTTCTCATACCTGCAGTTTGACTCCTGATTCCAAATGCCATTTTAATTGTATCTCCAGCACATTTTATTAAACATAATACATGATGTTTTGCCCAATGGTTTGAGAGGCCCCAACAATTGTTCTCTTTGTTGGGGTAAGAGAGACTAATTGGAGGAGTAAAAATCATTTTTAGCAGAGTAACGTACATTTCCAAAAGCAAAGCTGAAAACCTAAATGCAATTCACTCTCTTAACTGATTCTGACTTCATAACAAGTCAGAGTGGGCTAAAACTCTGGCTAGAAGGACTGAAATATTTTGGTTTCCAATTTTCCCTCACAGAGCTGAAGTTAGAGCAGTTGTTTTTTCTTTTTTTTTGTCAGTCAAATTCATACATCCTCCCATTCTCTTATTCCTCCATCTATTCATTTTCTTCCCAGAAGAATTTAATGAAGCAGTTATAAAATGTCTAATCAGCTATTAGCTTATGAAGAGGAGCAAAATTCAGCCTCTGCCATTAAAAATCTGCAAGCATAGAAGCAGATTATGATTCTTTCATGGTAAAGATGGTGACAGACATATGGCTTGTTTGTTATAAGAACGAAGGGATGGTCAACCCCTTTAGACTTGTGGGCATGGAAGAAAGTACTTCCTTCAAATCCAGAGGAAACATAAAAACAATCCGAGGGAAGGGAAAGGCATGAGGCAGATGTACTTCTTCCCAATTTTTAACCTAGCATATCTCCTAAAACCTTTTGGGAGTATTTGCTCTGTGAGCAAGTCAGAACACCTGGGTTCCGGAATTTACCAGCTTTGTGACTCAGCTGTGGTCGCTGAGTGTCAGGATTCCAACTAGTTGGTGAAAAGCGGCTGATTAGATTTTGTATTCCATAATGTAGAACCACATCTATTTCAAAAGTAATAAAAGAGTACTACTCATTTTGGCAAGTATATTTGGGAAAATGTACAATATAATGCGATCTTTTAAAAGTGTGTAGGTACTATAAACATGTTTGTAAAATTGTCTGAAAAAGAGTAAAACCTGATTTTCTGTAGTTGCAAGGCAGGCTTCTCCTTAAGAATATGCATTTTCTCTCTTTCTGAGCAAATATTTCCAGGTAGAGTTATCAAATATGTACCTTGAGCTTTGTGATATTTAATGACTGAATAATTTTAAATGAAATCCCTTAGTAAGGGATTTGATGACATTTGAAAGAAATAAAATAAGTTAATGGTTTGCCAAAAAAACAGAAAGAAAGAAAGAAATCAGTGTTTTCTTGTGGATAAATTTAACTGAGTCGCTTTTTGTGTATTTCATTTGCCCATGTTCCTATCTCAGATCACTTTAAGAAAATCTGATTTTCCATTGCATTTAACCTCTTCCCAATGAGTTTAACAAGGCTCCCAGCTTGGCGTGAGATGCGTCGGTTCTTTGAAGACAATGATATTCTCTGACTTTTTTGAGATTAAATATATTGTTGTCAGGCTGGCTGAGAAATGACCTTTTACATGTTCTTTATAGTAGCTTCAAGGAGTATTTGACTCTGTAAAACTGAACAAAAGGAAGCAGAAACGCAAACATTCCATTGCTCTCTCTGGTATATCACTCTGAGTTTCTTTTCAAACATGTTCTTCAAGCTATTTAAACTGAGGTCAAATTAATGTTTGGGAACCCATTTGATCAAAGAGCTCAGAGGAGGCTTAAAGGTCTTATGGACTAATATTTAGGCAATCAGCAAGATGCTGATTTCTAATCTATTTCACTTAAAGTTCCTAGGGAAAGATGCTGTTTATTATATTGAAAGGTATCTTCATAGCACATACGTGTGTGTGTATTATATATATATATAAAACACATACATATAATAAAAAGTTCATAATATATATAAAGAGATCATTTTAACCTTTATCTACTCAGGACTGGTCACAAATAATTTCTTTCCTAACACTTTCCTTAATGAATTAAGATTTATTTATATCCCCCGTGCCACCCTGTTTCCTTGGTGAGTGTGGCTCTCAGCTCCAGTTTCTTGGTGAGGTCTCCTAGCAACGCGGCTGACGCAGCAGGTTTTCCTTGTAGACGGTGGTCGAGTGGAAAGCACAGTTGGGTGTAAACCAGGAAATCTGTTTGCACCTTAGTCTGTTTCTTGGCTTTGCCAGAAAAAGCCACGTTCTTAGGCAGATCATTCAGTTTAGGTTCATATTCTAAGACCTTGGGATTAGCCTTGAAGGTTATCCTGTTTAACTTCTCATTCAAACGAGAGTCATCTTGCTTTTGTTTTTCTCGTCTGCAGCATAGCTGCAATACAGGCATACCTCGGAGATATTGCAAGTTCGATTCCAGACCACCGCAATAAATGAATCACATATATATATATATATATTTATTTCCCAGTGCATGTATAAGTGATGTTCATACTCCACTGCAGTCTATTAAGTCTGCAATAGCATTATGCCTAAAAGAACCACGTGTATTCCTTAATTAATAAGTGATACAAAGACCAGAAGTGGAGCACATGCTGTTGGAAAATTGGCAGTGACAGACTTGCAGAGTTGCCACAAACTTTCAGTTTGTAAAAAGTACAATGAAATGAAGCACGGGTATGCCTGAAATTGTATTTGCTTCGTAGGGACGCTGGAGGGTTGGGAGGAAATACTGTATGTTCCTGAGTGTATAAAGCACTCAGAGAATTGCCCACCACATGGTTGGGGTTGTCTAAATGTAAGATGCTGTATTTCAGTGTGATTGAGATTTGGGGGACATGGGATATGGAAGTTCGTGGAGGCTGTGGGCGCCAGTGGAATTCCCCAGGCTGAGTGTGTAGCTTGAGAAAAGACTCTTCAACTGCATGAGCCACTAGCTACTTGTGGTTACTTAAATTTAAATAAACTAAATAAAAAATTCAGCTCCTCACACTAGCCACATCTCAAGTGCTCAAAGCTCACATAAGTTAAGTGGAGATATAGAACATTTTCATCATCACAGAATGTTCTAATGGGACGCAGTGGTCTAGAATCAAACTCTAAGGAATACATCCAATTAGGAGAGCATAATAGCATGGCTAATGAATACTGGGCATTTACCACGTCATGGACCGCGTTGAGAACTTGACACAAATTGCCTTTCTTTTTCCCACAAAAACTCTGGGAAAGAGTTATCATTATTACCCGTATTTCACATCTGAGGAAACAAAGAATCCCACAGTTTAAAGGATGGCTCAAGCTCACTGATCCAGGAAGGATTTGATTCCAAAATGTCAGTTCCCGGTCAATTTCTCATTTGATCTGTGTTGGCCAAATTGGCATAGGGCAAATTCAAACCTTCTAGAAGCAGCACTACGCATATCCAGAAAACTTCATTCTTTATGTTCTAAGCGAACTTTCTAGTTCTAAAGTTTTATTTATTATCTCTGGTGATAGAGAATGATAATAATGAGATAAATGTTTTCAACTCTTCTAATCTTCCTCAGTCACAAGACCATATGGTTAAATAATTTGTCCAATGGTGTATGTTATTTAGTATTTGACCTGGGAGCCCAGCTATCTATTTGGTTTCTGGATGACACCACAGAAACTAAGCCCAGTTTTCTAGATTTTAATCGGAAATTAACCCCCCCCATGTGTTTTCCTGGTATGCTTAGAGTAGTGCCTTATTTTATAAAACCTGTGGTCATATATTTCCTGAGTACAATTTAGATTGGGGACAATCACTGCTGGTACTTTTTCTACCTGAAAAGAAAACCTTGTTGCAACAGCCAGCTGCCCTTGGTCCTTGTTTTTGCTTTGTCTCCTGTTTTACAGTGTGTCGATAGTAAAAAAACGTTTAACATTTCTGCTTACTGATGTTTTGACAGTGCTTCAGATCTTCTATCATCAATCATGGTAGATGATGAAATTAACACAATCAAGCAGTATTGTAGCTACTGGAAGTAAACAGTTTCTTTTCAAGTGCTCAGTGCTTTCAGGAATAATAATAGTTCCTTTCCAAGAAGATGCTTCTCCCTGATTTCTGCAATTTGCTGATTGGCACATGCCGATCTCTTTCTCTTTACATGTCTTCTCATTTCTTTTTCTTAAGTGACATTTTGATGATATTTGTGACTCGTGATGCTAATAACTTCTATATTCAATTCAATTTTACATAAACCATAAATTGCTAGTATTTGTATCAAAACAGTTCTGCAGCATTATCTGTGAACTTCAAGAATTACCATTTAGTCCAGAACTAAAAAAAAATGTTACCATTTGATTATTTCTGTCATCCCATCAGTCATACTCTGAGATATCATCGTTTCAGGGAAAGTGAGAAAAATGGTCTTCTGAAAAAATAGAGCACACCTCAATAAAACCATGACACCAACAGCGTGCATCAGAACTAATTATTTCCAGAGGAGACACACCATTTATTCTCATGGGAAACATAAAATGCCAAGAAAATTATCTTTGAAAACATTAGAAAGATTTACAGCATTCTTGTCTCCACTGTATATATTTAACAAATGCCTCTTGACTAATAGATGCCAGTATTTATGCAAAAGCCTTCTCGATGCTCTTCCAGTGTGTATATTATAAGAAATCTAAGCATTTGGAAGACATAGAACATCTTTATAATCTTGATGCTATTATATAATATTTTACATTGATAACAATTTCTGACTTTATACAAATGAATACTGAAATTTTACAAGGAATTTTCAGGTTCCCTTTTGTACTTTATTTCCAACAATTCAACAATTATTCCAAAACAACTCCACAGTTAAGTAGAACCTTCAAAAAATGTAAAATAAGACTGATATATAAAATTACTGTGTTAATTAGCTTATTTATAAGATATGAAATAAGATTTAAGTTATATTAAATAGCAAATTTATACTTACATTCCACATGCACCTTCCTCTATTCAAAAGGAGCCCAGCATTGAATAGAGGTTGCGGGGTGTGTGAGTTTCCTGTCGCTGCCATGACAAATGATCTCAAACAGCACAAACTCTGATAAAGCAAAGCAGATCTAAATAAATGGAGATATATGCACATCCATAGTTTGGATGATTCAATATTGTTAAGCTGTCCACTATTCCCTACTTGAGGTATAGACTCAATACAGTGCCAGCCCAGTCAAACTCCCATGACCTTTTTCCATTACCACTTCCTTACCGCAGGCTGGCATCTCTTATCTGAACACCTGGAATGGCCTTATCCTATCATCTGATTCAGTATAGCCTTGTTCCAATCAATTTCTCAATTACCTCCAAGATTATATTTTTCAGTATATATGGAATCATGTCCCTCCAGTCTTTACAATATTTAAATTATTTACTACCCATTTCACAGATATAATAAAAGCATCCAAATTATGAGGTCTTTTATTTTCTTACATAGATTTAATCTTGAACAGTATCTCCCACTTCTCACTTCCTTTTCCTTTTTCCTTACAATCCATCCATCTAAGGGTTAAGAATCATGGGATATTGTACTTTTTCTGGTACATCTGTGTCTTTATCCATGTTATAGTTTTCTTAGCGCACCCTTTCCCCCCAACATTTCTTTGACTGAAAAGTCACCTTCAAAACTTAGCGCAGCTATCCCCTCCTTTGGAAAGCTACCCTTGCACCTCTTTCATTCCCATCCTCAGGCACAGTTTGTTTGCCCTTTTATAGCACCCCGTGTTCCACTGGACCAGTGCACAAGCATAAATTATTATGCATGTTGCTCTTTCTACTTACAGTGAGCTTTTGAGGAGAAGAACAACAGTTTTTACAGACTATTTGGCTCAACTCCGTTTTCGTGAGAGTAAAAGAATCAATGAAATGGCGACATCATGCTGCCACGGTAATATGTTTCTCTGTTTCAATGAGTATATTTTGCAAAATATGATATTTGAAATAATTCTCTACATTGTTACAATCAAATGCATACGAATTATGGAAGATCTTTTTTTCCCCCACCAAATACCTTTTCAAAAAAACAAGAGTTAAATTGCTACCTTCCTTGACACCTTTCAATTACAAACATTCTGATAAGTAAGCGAAGAAGACTTGAAAGAAACTTCTCCTATCACAAAGGTTGTGAGTACTTGTGTATAAATGGGTGGGAGAAGGAGAGACACAACGAAAGGGAGAAGGTGAGAGAGGTGAACACGGGATTTTCGGTTTCCTTTCAACAAGAAATATTGTGTTCCCAATCTTTGTGTAGCAAGAAGAATGCTAAACTAATATCCAACTTTTGATACTCATAGTCTTTCAGCAGAAAAGTCTTTCCAGGAGAAATTTCTCATGTATAAGGGGTTCTGGAACTTAAAAGTGAGCAGTCATGGAGTGCACAGTTGGCTTAGTGGGAGAAGGCTCGCCTTCCATGAGGGAGACCTGGGTTCGATTCCTAGGCAAATCCACCCCCCCACCTCACCCCCCCCCCCAAAAAGTGAGTGGTCAGTCGCATACCACGGAGGAGCAGAAACAGCTTGAAACCATAACTTTACAAGAAACATATTGTCCTTATGGACCGAAAGAAGTTATAAGCCATTCAGGATGTTGTGGAATTTGCTTATTTTTTTTTTCAGGCTGAACAGTCGCTTTAAGACTGATGAAATTTTCTATTAATGTCTTGAAACATTAATAAAAATGTAGGCTGACATTTATTCTGCATCTCCCTCTAGTCCCAGTAATAGGATAAAAGTCTGAAGCATTGCTCTGCGTCTCTAACAGAATATCTTACAGTAAAGTTTATCATATGCTTAGGTTCTGGATATAGATTAGCAATTTATGACTCAGTCACATTTGTTTTTACCAGCTTTGTTTCCACTGGCATATGAGAACCCAGCATCACTAATTAAGGTGAGTTTACAGATTATAAACATAATGTAATTCACTAGTTGCTCAAGAGAATTACCTAAATTTTAGATTTATTTTAATCAAAAGTTTTAATTCTGTGTTTTCACATCTTTCAAAAAGATTATCAGCATATATTATTTGAAATTAAACATCTAGGATGATAGAAAACCCAATACCAGGTTAAAGTTGTCTAAAACATCATTACATTGGAAGCCAAAAGCCAGCTCTAAACACCAAAGAGGTGCTTTGTCTTTTTTGTGTTATGGTAAAAAGGAATCACTTAGGATCCCTCCTCCTGTTAGTTTCACTGATAGGAGTATATCCTACATCACTGGATCTGTTCATAGGTAATATTTTGTTTCTAGCATTTTCTCTTGGCCGTAAATGTCCAAATATTGTTAAAATGTAGCAAGGGTGTGCCCTAAAGTCTGGGTCTTCTTAGTGAGGAGAAACAGTCTTGGAGCTAGAGTGTGTTGCTTGTGATAACCAGGAAGTTAGATTTTCTGTAAGACTCAGATGAGCCCATCAAACATTTAGAGAGCCGCACACTAATAGGCAGATCAAAGGATATACTGCATTCGGCATTACGGCTTGCGGTCATCAAGTGGATGAAATAGAAAAATATTATTTTTTTCTGATATTTTTTGTCCTCTCATTTGGAAAGTTCTCTTTATCAACTGACTATTTTGGTGTTAGCACTGCAGCCAGTAAAAATCAAGTATTGGAAGTTCACTGTATTTTGACTAATGTCTCTGAGAGGCAAGTAAATATTCCACTTGGACTAAGACTGATTCTCCTGGCTCTTTCGGTGCCGTGAAACTTGCGTGGCTATTAGATGTGAACAGTGACCAGAATGGCATCCCCCTGTCCTGAGGAAAGGGTTTCTATTACAGCAATAAACTCTATCTTCATTTTTGTTTTCAATAACGAAACCCCTATTCTCTCCCTGATCCCAGGAAGGAAGTAATGGGAAAATTGCACAATTTAATTAAAATATTTTCTTGGATCTGTAAGTAGGGAATTGTAAGTGCTGCTGCCATGTAACATGCTGGGGAGCGCTTAGTGACTGGACATGGGCACTAGAGGAATGCATGATATTCCACTCCCTAGATAGACGTTTTTATTCCATCTTTTAAAAAGGATGGGCCGTACTGACTCACGTCTATATTAACCCGGTCTCCAAATTAATTTAGTAAATATTATCAATGTCCTGACTATAAGGCACATATCATCAGGGCTGTACATTAGTGTAAATTATCAGTGACATCTTACTATAATAAACTAATTACATGAAAAGCTGGTGATGGGATAATGATATTTTCTTTTTTGGCATAGTAACATTTTTTTTTTGTCAATCCAAAATAGAAATTCAGAAATAGGTTCTAACGAATTTTTACTATTCCATTTGGCTCATTTATATTACTCTAACCTCCTATTTCTTTAATAAAAATGGGAAAATACATAGTGAGGGAGAAACTTACCTTGTCTGCCATGGGTATGACCCATTTAAAGAATAAAGATACAGTCGTACCTATAACACTCTTTACTTCTAAATTATTTTCATGTATAACACCCTTTTAGTGGTCACAGCAAGGTTGTGTAAGATAACAGAGCCAGGAAGGTCTGATGAGCTTTGCACATCTTAACATAATGCTCTATTATTCAAGATAATCATGTGAGTTAGAACTTCATTATAATGCATGGGATTAAAGTGGATCGAAAGAAATCAACCATTTTATAGTTCTCTTGCCATATACATTTTGATCTCCATATGTAAACATATCTAGAATTGTGGGTTTTTCATTAGCTCCTGCATGCCTCTGGTTGAAAGGAAGTTGACCTGAAATCCACAATAAATTTCAGGTTTTGCAGCACAGGTCAAACCTATTGACCTGATCACCCTCATGGGGAGAACTGAAGGTAGTCAACTTCCTACATGCACGCGAGGATACTTCTGGCGATTGTGCAGGGGTGTACATTTATTATTTACTCTCTACTATGAAGTATTCTATTTTGGAGAGTGCCACTTTTTCCTTTGAAAAATCATTGGTGCCATAAATTCAGGTTGGCATGATGTAATGCCAAGATAAATTTCTTTCTTTTTTTTTTGTTGCATGATCCAGGAATCCCAGGTCTCCTGCATGGAAGGTGAGCATTCTACCCCTGAACCACCTGTGCACCCTCAGGTAATGCCAACATAAAAAAAAGATGTCTTTGTAATGTGCTCTTTTCCTGCATTATGGGTCTATTTGAGTATTTGGCTATGTATCTTCTAGTCCTGGCACCTGTGGAATTGTGTTTAACACCCGAACACTGCCAGGATTAAGAAAACGCTCAGGACACACTCCACATACTACATTCCTCTTTCCCTGATGACATGCGATGCTTTTGATGTAACCAAAACCGTAGTGCCCCCTCTGCATTGAATGGACTCCTGAAGTTGTCATCAGTTTCCTTTACTGATTTGCATTATGAATAAAATGTAGAGACCAGTTGTTCAACACTTAATCTGTTAGGATAAATATAGAAACTTCAGAGCAAAGGTATTTGTAATTATGTAATGCAAGGTTGTACAAGGTTTCATATTTCAAAAGGAATATTAAAATAAAAAAACCTTAACTCATCCACAATCTTTGAGAAGCTATTAAACTTGATAGGAGTACTAAGCAGATTCTCTAATTACCAACATCTATTACACATTTATTGCTTCATTTTAAATAGCATCTCTTCTTCGTGTGCTCTCGATGTCAAAAGTTGCCTTTCTTTGTACACCGAGATGTTTGGAAAGAGAGAGAAAAGTTTCAGGTGCCCTTTTGCCCTTGTCACTACCTGCCCAAAGCTGTGAGAAAATCCCCATACTTTCCTGACAAGGCTAACTACACCCGTCTTTTTTTGTTTAAGCTGTTACATGTGACTAACTCTCAAGTTCGTGAAGTCAAACACCATTTCATTTTTTATATTCTGGAAAATGAGAGGGCTGTCACAGAAGGAAAACCAGAAATCATAAAACAAGTAAGAAACACTAGGGGGTTACTACGCCATAGAGAAGCAAAAGGAAAACAAGAAAAATAGACAACTAGATGTAACGTGAGGAAGGGCAGTGACAGAGCCTTTGCTCCCGGGCAGGGAGTGCTCTCAGCTCACAGCCAGCAAGGGGGGTGCCGCCCTCAGCCCCATTGCGCAACAAGGACCTGGGAGGTTGAAAATTGCTGAAGGTCATGTGACTAGCACCTACGGGGCACCACCCAGAAGGGAGACTCAGGCTGGTCCTGACACTGCACAGGTTTATAATATTGAGAAATACATTTACCTAGGGGTGTCCCAATGCCTTCGTTTGCACAGAAAGGGAGAAGTATGTTAGAGCAGAAATACCTGTGTATTTTGAGGCTCTTTCCCCTGTACTCCACTCTTATCATACTGAAGCCCTGTTGATGAGATGTGACATGCAGGGGAGGGAAACTTTCCATAAATGTATGGGAAATCTCAGTATTTTAGTGGACCGGTGTGCTTGTGCTATTCCCTGGGCTGCAAGCTTCACACACATCTCTTAACTGTTTTTATTTCTTCCCTTTGGTGAGAAAGAAGGTCCAAATGGAGTTGAAGTTGGGTCATTATCCTTCTGGTAAAGGTTTTACCCTTGGAGAATCGACTCCTGGTGGGCTATAGAAGGTAAGACCCACAGACACATGGGAGGCTTCCAAGAGCCTCTCACTTACACTAGCCCACACACAGCCTCCAACAATTTGTCCAAATTACAAGCTATGGGTCCCTAGCAATTACTGGCTCCAGAGGCTTCAGCTGTAGATAAGCTGTTTTCATTTCTCTTTCTAATTTCCTGATTCTTCAGATTTGGCTTGTCCTATGATATCTGTTCTCTAATGGGTCCAAGAAAAGTCATGGATTTTCAGGTTGTTCATGTTGGATCTGGAAAGATACTGGTAACTCCTTGTATTTTTTTAATGCACAATGCAATTGATGTAAAAATTGATCAGAAAATATTTATTGCACAAATCCCTTGAATTCTGCATTTCACCTTCCAAAATCTATTGAAAGTCACGTAATGTTTATATTTATCGATTGCATCTTAGTGCTTTCTATGACATTTGGCTTGATTGATCTTATTTCTGCTGAAGTAGTCTTATAGAAATAAGCCTAACAAATAATAACATGAAAAAATCACAAATGAGTACACTTTGTGAACTGGGAATTATTGTCTATTATAACGTCCAGAAATGTGAGTTTCAGAGAAAGGTACAATTCTTCCTGAAACAGTTTTGCATCTGCATTTGATGCTATATTATTTGAATTGTGATTATCACATACTTGTTTGTGATGTAGTTATTATTTTCCTTGTGGATTGCATATTTCTTCCAATTTCCAAGGTTTAACGTGTTTTATCCTTGTTTCCATTGCAAACAAATTCTCATTTCCCTCCCAATTACATTATAATTCTTCAACTATGCATTGAATTAATAAATAGAAAAATGACTAAATATATTCAAACATTAAGGCTCACGAGCAATTAACAAGAGTAAGTCTACAAAAATGAAGGAATTCTATGAGCACCATAAATTTTATTGCATAAAGAAATACATATTCTCTTCTGTAAGATATAGTTATCTAAGAAAAAAATAAATTAACAAAATCAATTCTAAAAGTAGAAGTCTACATAGCAATTGATATATAATACTAAATAAATACTTTTAAAACATTTAAGGATTGAAATGGTATAGCAATAAATCCTCTGAATCTTAAAAAAAAAAAATTGGAAATCCCAAAGATACATTATTGACATTAGGAAAAAAGAGAAAGTTTCGCAGTTTCTGAAGATACGATAATCCTGCTATCCTTTTAAACTTGACAAAACATCCTTTTACAGAATAATATCACTTATAAGCATACATACAAAAATCCTTTATAGCAACTAGAAACTGGAACCCAAGAGCATATCATAAGAACAATTTGCCTTGAAGATGTAGAATTTATCTTAGAAGTAAGCAGATAATATTTAATATCTGAAAATCCTTCAAGCTGTTGCATCATTTTGGTACATAAAAGTAACACAATATTCTCAATATATGCAGAATGTATTTATTAAAATTTGAAATAATTCCTGAGTAAAAAAAAAACCACACAAAGCAATCATTAAATCAGACATGAAATAAAATAGTTCAGACAGGATAAGAGTGCATATTTCTATTATCTATTGCTTTTTAGCAAGCTGCCTCAAAACCTAGTGGTTGAAAATATCAAAAATGTATCATTTTTCACAGCTCATGTAACACTTCTGCTCCAAGTAAGCTTACCTGGGTGGAAGCCTACCTGGGTGAGAGCCTACCTGGGCGGAAGCCTACCTGGGTGAGAGCCTACCTGGGCGGGAGCCTACTTGGGTGGGAGCCTACCTGGATTGGAACAATCTAGATGTGTGCAGGGATCTCTCTACCTGCCTTGTCATCATTTGGTGGTCTCACTGGACTGCCTTAAAGCTCGGTGACTGGGATTCGAAGTGGAGACTCGGAAGACCTGGACTGTGAAATTCATGGAGCTAACTTAAGCCATTGCATATCGAATGACGCACAAGGCAAAACCAGATGCAAGGGAGGGAAAATACACTCCTCTTCTGGGAGCATGCCTGCAGCTGAGTTAGTTGTTTTCTCAACCTGCTTTTGCCCAGAAGCCTCTTGATTTTTAAACCAACCTTGTTTCTCTAAGTCTAAGCTGATACAATTCCTTTAACAACTCTGTGGTGTTCTAGCTATTAAATTGCAATGTTGATACCAAAGCTCCTTCCACAAACCTTTTTGTGACAAACCTCTTTCTACTTTGATCTTCGAGTCACAGTGCTATAGGAAATGACCTTTAAGATTCTTAGAAGGAATTTTGTTTAGAGCCTATTTTGTCTTTATTGTGAGATCAAGTTTCATTGGGCACAACCTAAATTTCATCTTTACCTTGAGGCATTACTATTTATTTTTACTTTGATAATATTTTGTTTGCATAGGAAGCTGGGAGTGAGAAAGTTTTATTTTCCAACACAATGAGTACTGGATTGGAAATATTTCTTCTAAATTCTGCTTGAAAATTGAGGGTTTTTTTTTCCCTTCCACATGTGAGTGCTCTTTCTACATTTCATAATAAGCAGTTGAAAGAAGTCAATTGGCACTTTAAATATTCTCCCTCAAATTCTCCTTAGCCAGATCCAAATGATCACATTTAATTGTTCTTTCAATTCTTCAAAGGCAGTTTCCTTGCTGTTCTGCCGTCTACGTTACAGTTTTCTCACCGCCCTTCACTCCACCACTCACCGCTGCTTTCAAAATCAATTTCAGGTTTCTCACGTTTTTCAGTAGCAGCTGGATTCCAGATACAAAGTTATGGTCCACTTATCTATTTCTGTATAATCAACCGCCCCAAGATATAGTGTATTCAAACTTATTTATTTGTTTGTTTACTTACTTATGATTCCATGGACCAGTGGTTCTGGCAGAGCTCAGGTGTTCCCTGCTGGGGTCACTCAGTTGGTTCCAACGACTTGGAAGCTTAATAAGGCTGGACCCAGCCAGGAGTTGTCCCCACCATTAAAGGGCTTTTTCACAAAGCCTTTCATCTTTGAGTGACCTGGACAGAACTTTCTTCCAGCATGGTAAGTAGTTTCCAAGAAGAAAGGAACGAAGGCATCCAGTGACACTTGGGATCTTCTTCCATATTATATTGATCAAAACAAATTACAACCCAGACCAGATTCAAATGCAAATTTCCGATTATAGTTCTAAAGCTAAACCCAGAAAATAGAACCATCAATATTGTGTACTTCCTTTCTATTTTATTTAAGGGAAGACACACGCTTAATATATAAATGCATATTTTTGAATTCATCTTCTTTTAACTACTACTTACAATTTATTTTTGGTATAGATAGAGTAACTGGAGGAAATAATGGCTATCACCCCCTGGACTGTTTTTCTCCTTTTATAAACGTGTTGCTTTTTGTAAGCTGTAAGCTCCAAAATATTCCCTTTCTAGAGAGCTTAGTTTGGGATAGATATATACATAGTATTATTCCACCACATCGCTTTATTTTTTCCAGCAAGGTTATATCCACACACCGTACAATCCATCCAAAGAAGTACAATCAGTGGCTCTCAGTATAATCACAGCGTTGTGCTTACATTGCCACAATCAATCTTAGAACATTTTCAGAGTTCCAAAATAGAAAAACCCCATGCCCTTTAAGCCTCCCTATTATTGGCACTTAGCTTCAGAGTTTAATCTTTGTTAAAACTGGTGGAACAACATTAATACAGCTGTTAATTGTAGTCCATAGCTGGCGTTAGGTGCATTTGTCCCCGTTACCCCCCTGTTGCTAACAGCTTGTAGCTGTGACGTACATTTGTTCTAATTCCGGGAAGAACTTTCTTGTGTTTGGACTAGTTACCACCTTCATCATCCACAGTGGGGTTCCCTGTGTCACATAGTCCCTTGTTCCATCCTCTAGTTAGTTATCCTTTTACTGATATACCTGACCCTAAAGTTCCACAATCACACGCACCATTCAGCGCTGTTATTTACACACCACATTACTTTTTGAGCTGTGTGGGCTTGCTCTTATTGATAACAACATTGAACTAGCGTGTGACTTCACATCATCTACTTTAGCGCATGCTAGATGATGAACAGTCATTTTTTGTTCATGGGAGGAACAATCACTACCTGTGAATGTATAGATATATTGGATTAGGAAGTCAATCTAAAATTGTCAGGATGAACTACAATCAAATCATGGTCCATTTGGCCATTGAATAATTGATCTTTCAAATTTGATTGAAACATGGATCTGGAGCTTATGTTGTTTTTATTATGCCAAAGACGACATGTTGGAAAACTTTTGACTGGATAAATTTGTACTATGAATGATATCTTGCTCTCTTCCTTTGGGCAAATGGTAGCAAACCAAAGTTGGGGATATAGAGCTATGCAATTATCCCCTAGAACTGCTGCAGGATTGAACATGCATATTTGGTAGCAGATGGTCTTTATCTTCTACCACGGTGTTCACGGCCTGATGTATTTTGAGTTGTGCGAAGGAAAAATTTCACAAGGCCAAATTAGGGCATCTGCTTGGCTGTCCTTGGTGGTTCTTGAGAGAATCATCAGAGTTCAGTTTCTAGCTGACTATCCAGACTTGGAGAGTCAATATGGTAGCTGAAAGCAAATTAAAAATCAATTCAGATGAATCACTTAATACCCAGGAATTTTCAAAAAGCACTCCAGGTTGACACTTTTTGCCCCCTTATACAAAAATATACAGTTCTGTGTCTCTTTGTTTTGATACTTAAATTCATTTGCAGCATTGCATACGTAAAAAGGGAGAAAGAACAACTTTTAGTTAGTTTAGATAATGTTACACTTGGAAAATAAATTTTTTTTAAGTTTCAGCAAATTAATTTCAAATCTGAGATTATCTGATAAATCATTTAAAATATGAAAACCAAGTTAAGTTGGCAACTTGAATAGAATTTCTAAGACACAAATTATCATTTTATTAGGCTTATTCTACATAGTTCATCATACTACCCACCATAAAAAAAAGAAATCAACAGTAAACTTTCCCATTTTAGTTCACCATGCACAATTAATGTGTTGCCTCTGAGTGTTCTAGACTAGTTCTCACCAATGGGATGCCACCAGCTCCAGCCTCTTCCAAGGCCAGGAGCAATTTCTCGAATCCCATTCTCTCTATAGTTCCTTTTTAGGATCTAGAATGAGATGGTTGACGCGGGATTTAAAGAATGAAGGTGGTGACCATGAGGTGTGGTGATGTTCGGATGCCGGGCTTACATGGGGAGCTGCCTCCACCCATGCAGAGGCTTCCATCGCTCTGCTGCTGGGCAGACTTCCCCAGTCTCTGCATCCTGGTCGAAGCAGAGTCACGGACCCCTGCATGAAGTGTTACCTTGCAGCCCTGTTGGGGCATCTGCCTCTCAAACTCCCGGACACCTACTGGCTTTTCCACCTGCTGCAGTGCATCGGACTGCAGGCGTAAATGGATGATTTTCTGTTCAGACTTTCTCTTTTGCTCCTCTCACCTCTGTGCAAGCTCATACTTGCAAACTTCTTTATTTCTGTAATACTTGCAGTGGCTTTTTCTTCCTAATCGCACCCAGATTGATGCCTTGTGATAAATATTTTTCTTCATGATAGTTGAAGATTTATTTACACATTTGTAGATCATTGCATATGTATATGCAAATGCAGAAAAAAGGTAAAACTCAGGCTACATACTGATTGCTTAACTTTTCCTAGGATTTGCCCTTTCAGCTGAAAAAAACTTTAAAATGTCATAGATTTTGCTTGGTTTTATATGTAATGTAAAGTAAAATACTTTATATATGAATCAAATAGCAGAGTAATTAAATATTCTTATTTGATACAAGAGTTTGGGTTTAAAATTAGGTACATGAAGCAGTAGTAAATTTTTATGATAAAAATTATGGAACACAAATATCCCAATTTTTGTGATTTTTCAATTACCTGTGAATTATAGACTGCTTAATTTCAAAAATGTTTGTAAAGAAACTTATCTTGCACCACATAAATACACTGCTAGGATCATTACAAGGCAACATCCAAGTGATGTCCATCTCTATATAATATTTGTGGTTCAGAGTTACTTCTAGTGCAGATTGTTCACAAGGTAGAAGGTTTAGACAATTATTTTTCACTCTGTCAGGCATAGGTCTGGAAGAAACACACAAATCATGCTTAGCCTCATATATTGATTTTGTCTTGAAATTTATTTCATCTGCACAAAGAAATGCTCAAAATCAAAATTTTAAAATTGGAGTTCCTATTGTTTAAATTGCGGATCCAAAAAGACAGCAATTGAGGCCCCAGTTTAGCTTCCTTCAGAGATGGGTGGGTGCTGAAAACAGATCCCAGGAAGAAACGGAAGGTATTAGTTCCATCAACACATCAACAAAACAAAACATAACAAAACAAAAAACCAAATCAGTTCTCAGGGTTGCAACAAAATTTGAAATGTAGGGGCTGGTCCCAAGCAGCCCGGCACATGCTCTTCCACCACTATATGGCAGCTGGCATTGCTGCTGCAGCCTTCCAGAGTGACAGCATATAGAATTCCTCCTTCCTGCTAATACCACTCAGAACCCACGTCACAAACACTAGCAGATAAATGGAAGGGGCAAGAGGAGGATGCTTTTTCCAAAATTACCCAGGCCTTGAGTCTATTTCTATTATCTATTATCTATTTCTTTTGACTACAGACAGGTGGTTTTCCTTTATACTGTACACACAGCTAGTAAAGAATAATCCCATTCAATGGCTTTAGTGGGAGGGAAGCTTTTCTTCACTGCTTCACCTTCAGGAGATACCTCTCCTGGGTTGCTCTCCAGGCCTTGGAGTAAAATGCATTAGACCTTGTGGTGTCCTTGTGCTTCAAAATCAGTTAATGTCCGACTCAGGGGTGGGATCCTGGGTTAGGGAGCTGTGTGGTCAGAGAAAGTAGAAATGTCTAACTACAAGATGGATGTGCTATACGTTATTAAGTCGAGATGATTCTCTATTTCTCTGTGCTGTGATAGCAACTGAACAAAAGCATCTTCTCTATTAATAATATTTTTAAAGTGGTTTCTGTTCACCATTAAGATTCAATTTCTTTAGATAGCAACTCTATTATGATGTTGTTTCCCATAGCCCTGAGTCTTCTTTAGAGACATCCGGTTAGCATCTCAAAAGTTCCAGGTTCTTCCTGTTCTAAAGGAAATGCCTTCTGGTATTCTTGGGAGTAGGATCAGGCACTTTTAGTGTGGTATCTACATTGTTGAGCAGTTTAGTTTTTAAGAATTACATTAGAAACCAATTGATCCTTCAAAAGCTGTGATATCTTTAAATATTCTGTGATGTGGAAAATGAACTATAAATTCCTGTTTTCTCTATTAAACATATAACTCAATTTTTAGAGGAAATAAGATTGAGGAAACTTTACAGTTCTCACGTAAGTAAATCGATTTTCATGATTTGCAGAATCAGTGTTTTCCTCACTCTTGAAATAAAAATAACACCTAGGCAGAAAACTGGTGAAAATCTAAAGGTAGTGGAATAATATTTCCTTTTTCATATGACTTATGAAATGGAACAACTAAGTAATTTGTTTAGGATGACACGAGTGTATTAAGACTTCTAGTCCTTTTCCTCATGACTGTGTTGAACGATGACTGTAAATAACTGCCATGTCTGTGAGAATTAATTCTACTCATGTGCGGGTATGCCTTTTATTATTTATCATTCATGACATTGCATTTCATTTTACAGTTTTGCAATGATTCAATAAAATATTACTCTATTGAGTAACAACTTCTAAAAGTTAAGCTGCACTAATAAATTTCTTTGGTAGGATATCTGCCATAGTCCTATGAACTCAAGATAAAGAAGTAAAGCGATCAAATTGCCTTAGAGTTTGTAATGGATGGTCAGTGTGGTTAATTTATTTGGGGTTTAAAAAGTTGAGATGGGTATCACCTATATCTTAATTTCCCAGAAGTATCATTTACGTGGGCAGAGATTTGTAAGAGAATTAACTAACACTTGAAAAAATTAAGGTATGGTTACAAAAACATGCAGATACATGTTTTTATGCATTACCCTCTAATGTGGAACTTTTCTTCTACCTCTTTCCATCTAATGATTTCTCAAGGTCTCACCCTATCTGTCTACAGCAGTAATAATGAGTAAATGTGTTGAGTATTTACATAGAATTTAAGTTCATGGGCTCTGGAGTCAGAATCTCAGCTTCTCCAATAATTGATGTGACCATAGCCAGGTATTCATCTTTTCTGTGTCTCAGTTTTTTTCCATTGTAAAATGGGGAAAATGAAAGTTTTACCTCTTAGGGTAACTGGGAGGGTTCAGTGAGTTAATATATGGTGTGCATTTCAAACAGTGTCTGGCACAGAGTAAATGTTTTAAAATTAATAAATACTTTTATGATCTCATTTTACTTTATCAAAACCCTATAACCCCTATCTCATACCTTATACAGAACTCAACTCAAAATTGATCAAAGTCATAAAAGCCAGAATGATCAAACTCCTAGAAGAACATGTAGGGAAGCATCTTCAGGACCTTGTGTCAGGTGACGGTTTGACTTCACATTCCCAGCATCAGCAGCAAAAGAAAAACTAGATAAATGGGATCCCATTAAAAAAAATGAAAAAAAAAAAACTTTAGTGCCTCAAAGGATTTTATCATGGAAGTAAAATGACCACATACACACAATGGGAAAAAACATTTGGAAATCATATATCTGATTAAAGTTTAATATTCAGAAGACATAAGAAATCCTTCAAATTAACAACAGAAAGACAGCTCAATTAAAAAAAAATAGGGCAAAGATTTAAAAAACATTTTCCCAAAAGACACAGAGATGACCAGAAAGCAAATAAAAGATGCCCAATGTCATTAGCCATGGGGAAATGCAAATCAAAGCTCAGAGTTTCCATTTCACACCTAATAGAAAGGCCGCTATTTAAAAAAAAAATGGAAATGACAAGTGTTGGAGAGGAGTCAGAGAAATAGGAGTGTTAATTCATTGCTGGTGGGAATGTAAGAAGGTGGACCTGCTGGGTAAGACAGTTTAGTGGTTCCTCAGAAAGTTAAGGACAGAACTTCCATATGACCCAGTTATCCCACTACTAGGCTCATTCCCCAAAGAATTGAAAGCAGGGACTCAGATATTGCACACCCGTGTTCATAGCAACATTATTCCCAATTGCCAAAAGACGTCAGCAACCCAAGTGTCCAACAACCCATGAATGGATAGACAAAATGTGGATATAAATGGTATATTATCCAGCTATAAAAAGGAATAAAGCCCTAATACATGTGACAACATAGATGAACCTTGGAGTCATATTGAAAGAAATAAGCCCAATAGACAAGAGCAAATATTGTATGATCTTTCAGATATGAAATAATTAGAATAAGCAAACTCACAGGGTCAGAATCTAGAATATAGGTTACTAGGGATTTTCCTTACCTCTCCAGCTCATGTTATTCTAATGTTTCTCCTAAATTTTCCAGCTCTGATAAAGGTATGGCACAATTTATAACTTATTTCCCATGCATTTTAATCTTAAATTAGGATCTCTTCAAAGATATGGGTTGTACCTTAATAACTCAATAACTAACATTATCCTGAGGGAGGAGTAATTGCTCAAAAGTATTAGTTGATCAGAAAAATACTGGGAGACATACATGTTTAAAATGTGTGCAAATCTGTAATTGAATTTTCAATGACAAAATTTTTGTTGAAAACTTCTGAAATGTTAAAAATATATTCAGCCTAATTATGTGTTTCCTCAATCAACAGTCTTTATATCATTTCTGAAAGTTCTTTATGCATAGATGAAAGGTTGACTGCAGGATTCCTGCACAGCTGCAACCCGAAAGGAAAACATACACTGAGCCAAAAGAAGAAAGTAAGCGGAAGATTCCACCTGGCTAAAAGCATGCACAATAATTCAATTGCACAGTGCAAATGGCACTCTAAATCTGCGTTGCCTTTAGTTGCCAAGTCTTATAAACTTGCTTTATAAAATTAGGGTGACTTGGAGAGATTCTGAATTATAAAACAATAGTTTGCAAAACACATGTGAACCGTTACCTCTAGTATAACAAATGTGAAATACTTTTTATTTCAGGGTAATCCAGAATAAAATATGATTCCTGGAATTTATAAACCATGACCTTTATATCAAAGGGACAGAGATTTACCTTGTTTTTTTTTGACAGGTGTGTATTTCTTATTATTATCTCTTGCATTATAGAAGCAATAAATCTGAGACTTTGGTGGGAGCAAAGAGATCAAGTGTTTCTTAAGTTTCTTAAACTTTGGACAGGTGTCTGTGTTCAACGGCAGTAATAAAGGACTCTGATGGCCAGCAGAGTGGACTCACAGCAAGAGAAAGTGAAGATAGACTTAACCACAGACATTTAAAACAGCACATGCTAAAGCTTCTTTATGAGGAACATTTTAATAAGGCCCTGCAGAAATGGAATTACAATAAAATGGGATCATTAATATAATTTATTCACACATATTAAACTTGATCTGTTGCCCAAAGCTCCTTTTTGCAAATAGAGAAGAAGCTAAAATATTAAGCAAATCATCTCGTCTGTATGTTTTTAGCTTGAAAATACAGGACATTAAAATAAGGTATGATCTGGAGTCCAGTATGCGTTTACTGCCATATGTAAAGTTCTTAACTGATGAAGCACCTCGCGTCAACAAGAAAGTTCAATGTCATAAAAATAACAATACTTCTAAAACCGAACTACCTCTTACAAAAGGAACCATAAATCTCACTAAACAATTTTTCACAACACCGAATTCCGTCAGCAGCACTGTTTTATGAGCCAGTAAAATGTCTAAAGTGGGTTCCAATAGCCAAACATGGGCCAGAGGAACATATGTTCCTTTCTTTCCTAAATGTTAGCATTTTCTCCTTAAAACACTAATCATATATAACAAAATCATTTTCAAAGCTTACCATTCCATGACGCAGCTATTTAGGATTCATTGTTATACACCCTTTTCTTCTTGAAACATTGGGGATATTATACTTATTTAAAATAACTTAGTGTCCATTTTTGATTATAAATTTGCTTGATCAAACCAAGGTTTCACTAAAAATTTTAAATAAATATGGATTGTAATTTAATAAAAATTTCTCAGACATATATGTACATCTTGAATATCACACAAAGTTAGCTAAAGGTGGCTAATGAGAAAGATTGGTAAAATAAAACATTAAAAGGCAGGAACAATAAATAAGAGAGAAGCTATGCAAAAATTGTGACTATTGGAAGGGGAAAGATTCAGACGGTCTTTGGACAAAGGATACAGTAATGCCCAATTCCATTTTTTTATGAAGCGCAACACTAACCTTCTTTACCTGACATTTCTGATGTGAAAATCCTTACATGAAGTTTGTATCACCTATTAACTCTCCGTCTCAGGGAGCATAACCCAGTGTTCTTCCTGTCCTGAACGCGACCCACAGTTTATAAAATCGCTGGGTCGATTTTGCGATTTTGCCCGCACCTTCTCAGGAGGCGCACTGGCCATCACCGCCCTCCCCTTGCAACCGGGAGCAGGGTCGCCGCAGTCTGAACTGCTGCCCCGGCCCCTCCAGCCCCTGCCCTCCCCACCTGGCCGGTCTCCCAGGGGCCTCAGGGTCCTTGCTCCTTCTCTGAAAGGTCCCTCCAGCGTTTGCCTTAGCTGAAACCACTTCTCCCCATAGGCTGCTAACATTCTTGCACCTCTCTTTAATCTCATTTCTCCACGTCCCATGTTCCTGAATGCCCCAGTCCTTTTCAGTTCACACTTTGATTCCAGACTAGCATCCTTCCACCATCTTAGAAAATGCCCTGCCCCAGCCTGTGATGATTACGCCATCTGGGCAGATATTGGTTTTCTCCTGTGGCCATGACAGTACAAATTTAGTAGGTCGATATGACACCCCTTCTCCCACAGTTCTGTAGGTCGGACCCTGGGGGCTCAACGGGGTTCTCTGCTCAGGGTCTCAGGTGTCAGCCCATGGGGGGCTTATTTGGAGGCTCTGGGGAGGTCACTTGGGCTCTTGAGAGAAGCCAGCTTCGTGATGGTGTAGTTCCAACGTTCCCGGTTTCTTACCAGCCGGGGACCTCCTAAGCTGCTAACAGCTGCACGTGCTCCTTGGCATGTGCCACCTCCTTCATGTCACGTGCCCCTTGTGATTTAAAGCTCCCAGTCTTTGCCTTCTCCTTTCAGGACTCATGTGATTGCTCGAGTCTACCAGGATGACGGGATACTCTTCCCATCGCACCATCACCTGGTTCGTTACTTCATCACACAGGCAAGTCCTTTTGCCATGGCAGTTAACATATTCAGGTGCCTGGAGATTTGGACACGGACTCCCACTCTCACTCTCTGACTTTCTCACACTTTCACTCATTAATTGAAGATCTCAGCCCCCTGTTATACTCTACTTCTCCATCCCAAGACTCAGATGTCAGAATCCAGGAGCGTGTCAAAGCCACCGGCTCTCGGCTTCGTCCTCTCCACCCAGCCTCTCCTCGATGGCACTGGAGCACGCATTCCCACCGCAGCAACCCTGAGCGCCTCCAGCCCTCCAGCATGATTTCAAGGGCCTATTCTCACGGTGACATTTAATCCAGTCACATGTCTTAGTACTCTACCTCAGTTTAAGATCCCTGAGACCATGAACCCTTTCATTTCAGCTGAATTCACTCTCTTCAAAATATAGTGGTTTGTTTACATCAACCACCCTCTCCTTCACATTCTAAATCCCTTTCCCCTTTGTCCTTTTGTTACAACTCTTTTTCTAAAACTAACCCCTTTGAATCTAAACTTGAATCTTCATGACTGCACCCAAGTTGCTGAGACAGTATATAGCCAGACTTTGGGTGGGTGCTCAGGGCTGCTCAGCATGCCTCTTTGTTTCCTACTAAATTTTCTCTTCTGTTCTCCAAAATGATTAAAACTGCCCCATTTTCTTCAAGCCTTCAGCTTCACAACCTTTTCTTATACTTGAGGCATGTAACTTATTTTTTACTTA
This sequence comes from Myrmecophaga tridactyla, assembly GCA_004026745.1. Classification (NCBI taxonomy): domain Eukaryota; kingdom Metazoa; phylum Chordata; class Mammalia; order Pilosa; family Myrmecophagidae; genus Myrmecophaga; species Myrmecophaga tridactyla. Next base: position 5,939 of record PVIY010019534.1, on the reverse strand, counting down.
TTGGATTAATGATATTATTAAATCATAGGACATTTGTTTTTAAAATTTTTGCAAAATCTATACTCTAATGTAACTTTAGGTCAAAGCTAAGTATAATTGTTCTTTAATCAGAAATATTAAGACCCACATTTTCATGTATTTTTAAGAGGTTTGCTCTTATTTTTAAGTGAATTGATTCTCAGCCCTTCAGCAAAGAAAATTAAAAACCAAACATTTAATTAGAAAGAGCAGATTATCTAATCCTAAATTTATAGAAAAGGCTGTATTTTCAAGTGATATCCAAAGGTTTGTTCTGTTTTATTTTTTTGTTTGTTGTTTGGAGTGTTTTACTAATATTCATTTTCAAAAGATAATAAAAAGTCTCTTTGAATTGAGCATTTAAACATAAAAATGAAAGGAAAAGCAAGATGAGAAGATTAAGGTGTAAAAAACCAAATCCAAATGCACTAAAGTTTTATTTATCAAAGTATTAGAAAATATTAAAAGAAACCAAAACAAAACTCTCGTAAAGAATGAAGCAAAGCCTTTCAGCTCAGGGTGGCCATAGATGTCCAGCGAATCTCTGACTCCCTTATTTTCAGGTCCTGGGGTGCTGGGATGAATCCATAGTGGAAAATAGCAGCTGGAAACAGCAGCATGATAGGAGCGTTAAACATGTCTGTGCATTGCAAATGATCCTTTCTGCTTCATATTCTTGTTTATTTAATGAATATGAATAAAAATCTGATTATATTTCACCAAAATAAAGTAGGAGAATAATGACTTATAAATTAACTTTTGCAGTTGACACCGTTACTTTCCTCCTTTTGTAAACTGTTTGAGGAATGAGCATGTGTTTCTGATTCTCACTTTAGGACTGTTCACTCACAGGGTTGTACTTAAAATTAGACTGGGATCCATCTGGTATTGCAGAAGTAAAAGATCTTGCCTTCAGTCGAAGGGGAAAACACATTGATCATGTGCTCCTCTCACGCTGGAAAGCTGAGTGTTTTTATTAAGTGGGAACCAGCAAGCAGCATGTGCAGGCACAACTGATGGCGGAAAACCTCAGGACTTGGCAGCTCAGCAACGCCCAGATTCTGGGGCTCCAGGGCTCACTCTACCCTCTTGAATAAATGGAAGCAGAAAAGTATCGACCTTCACAAAAGGTCAACCTACACCAAGCACCCAAGACGCCATCTCCCAGGGGCAGTCACTGCCCTCAGGACCATACACTCTAATGCCTGTGAACTCACTTTGCCTCCTCCAGGGTCATTACAGCCACGAATTCCTTGGGTCACATGAAGGAGGTGTTAAACCTTTTTTTTTTTCCAGCCATTTTGGCTACTTATTTTCTCAGTGTAGTTAATCTCCAGAATATTGACTGATTTTTGTTATCGACTGATTTCCCATTTTAACCATTTTCAAGAGTTCACTTTGGCAGTGCTGATTACATTTACAGTGTTGTGCCATCATCACCACCATTCGTTTCCACGATTTTTCCATGACCCCAAACAGAAGCTCTGTACATATTATGTAAACTTTCCTTCTGCTCTAGTATTTCAGATAATTAAGAAGACAAAATAGACAATAGAGAAAATTGAAAGGCCTAAAGAACACAAAACTTAATATTACTAAGTGGGAGGGTTAATTAGTCTGCTTTGCAAAATAAAGTTCTGCTTTGCAAATGAAAGGTTTGCATTGGTTGGTGATCTAGTAGGAAACAGTGTTGCTCTAATTTAGTTTCTCTAATAATTAGGAAGAGGTTAAACTTGATCAATAAATTAAAAGAATGGTGGAAGGAAAATTATCTGATGGAAGAATTAAGAAACACACCCTGGTGTTTTCCTCTTTCTTGTTTTCATTACTGTACAGTTCATAACAATTTAATTCCATATTTTTCCTAGGATGAAGCTAATATCTCTCCTCTCTGTTTTAAGAGAGTAATTTACACCAAATTTTATTTACAACAATCAGTTATTAGCCATTTGTGGCTGATTTTCATTATCTATTACCAATCTAAATCATGAAATATTTAGAATATAGTCCATAACCTATGACACAGGGACTTCTGGTAGCTCATATATAGCTCATATATATTGGGATATAAAACAGGATAACAGTTAATGGACTCCCCAGATACAAACTCTGTACAAGGAACACAGAATTGCAATCTTAACCTTATCTATAGCAGTTGTGAAAATTTGTCCACCAGATGCTATAGTTCCTGTAGCCAGATGCTTGCAGTTCTCTAAATCCATTTGCCAGACATCAAGCAGCTATTTTTATTGCTGCATTTGGCACCTCTCTTCCCTCTTCTGCAGCTTTCTCTCCTCCTCAGTTTCTGTGACATTGGGTCCTCCTAGTTCCCCTTGTACCTTTCTGACTCTCCTTTCTCTTTTCTCTTACTTGATCCTGGTCTTCTTTCCCCTCATTGCATGGCTGGCCTCTTTTGATTTTTTGCTTTTCCCTCCTGTAGATTATTTCATTCCTTCACACTTCTGTAAGCACTTTAAATGTCTGCAGTGTCTAAAATGGAGCTCGTACCTCTGCCTCTTTCCTTCCCTACTAGCCACACTCACTCCATGGGTTCTATTAGGCTGGGTGGTAACCCCTTCCTCTAGCCAATTACTTAAGCATCGTTGTAGCCCCCTCTTTCTCACTTGACTCCCCTGAATTGACCTCCACAAAATTCTGCTGCTTCTGTCTTTTCCATATTTCTATGCTCCACCCCTCCTGTCCTCCTTCATTGCCATTGACAAGGACGAAACCTTCTCCCATTCAACTTCCATCTGATATTCTTACCTCTAATGCTACTTCTCCACAACCAATCAATAACATTTAAGTCATTTTTGATAAATGCCAATTTACTCATGCAGCCACTCTTCCTGAAATCCTTATGAGGCTCCAGTCTTTGTTAGTTAATTTCCAATGTCCTTAATATGATCTGTATAAGCTCTTATCATCTACCCCATCCATTTGTAGTAACTATCTGTTACTACATAACAAATTATACCAGAGTTTAGCCGATTAAATGAATAAACATATATCATTTCATAGATTCTGCCACAAGAATTCAGATATGGCTAAGTTGGGTGCCTCTTGCTCAGGTTCCTTCTGCAATCGGCAGTCAAGTTGCTGAGCTGCAGTCATCTTAAGGCTTGATGTAGGCTGTTAGCCAGATAGATTAGTTTCTTGCCACTTGGGTATGTCTATAGGGTTAAAGGAGAGTGACAAAGGCAAGCAAGTTAGAAGTCACAGTGTCTTGTACCTTAAACCCAGAAATGTGATCCCATTACTTTTGCCATATTCTATCTCTAAAAGAGAGTCTCTGGATCCAACTACAATAAAGAAGAAGGTTTACACAAAAACATTAAAAGCAAGATGGGGGAACATCGGGGCCATTTTAGAGGCTGCCTAACACATTCAAAGCCCAGCAAAATCCCTTATCCCTCCCTCCATTCCCTGGTTGTTCCATGTAGATATTGAAACATGCCGTTATTTTTCTTGAGCCAACTTTTGCGAATACTTTTTCTTTTGTCTAGGGCAGCCTTCTTTCCCTAGCGAGACTTATAAACTTGATTTGCATGTCAAATTCAGCCTTAGGTACAAGCTCTAAATGTCCTCCCCTGAACTCGCGGTGTACATTTTCTGTACCATCTATGTGCCTTGATTATTATATGTGTTATATGGTGCTGAATTTCTTAGTTTACAAATATCCCATTAGACTGTGATATCATTGACAGCTATGGTCTGTGACAGTCAGTGATCATTGGATATGTATGCATATAATTGCAAAATGGCCCGAATAGTTTTTAATTGGCCTCATTGACTATAATATCATTTTTGTGATTTATTGAAGCCAATTTATGATGTCACTCTTTTAATACTGCCTATATTATTCACTTCCTGGAATATCCAATTATTATTGTGAAGTGGCTTCCCTGTTCCGTGACACCAGCCGCTTGAAATTCTAAGTCAAGCATTCAGATGTCTTACTCTCTTGCATATCCTTTCAGCATCACTGCGTGGGTAATTTATGCAGAATTCTTTGACTCCATATCTTTCCATCCCCAAAGTTTCAAATTCCCCATCCTGGAGCTTACATTTTTCTCCAGCCTCCATTGTCAGCTGTGTCCCCACCACTCTGCTTTGGGCATTTTAAAGCTCTAGTCAAATAAACTGTCCCTTCCACCCCTACTTCATCTCACTTGATTCTGTTTGTCTAGCATGTCTTTTCCCATCTCCATTGAATGGTTCCTTCTCCCTGTGGAATGCAACATGAAGGTGGTGTGATTTTGAGCAATTTGTGAGTGCAAGATGATAATAACATCATTTACTTTTGTACTATTAATGTATTTCTTTGTGTGACCCAGTAGTAGTCTTACTGGGCTCCTATAAAGAAAGAATGGAGTCTTCGCTCGCTATTTGGCTAAAAAAGTGAAAAATATTTTCTTAGTGATAATGTGATTTCTATTTTTAGTAATAATCTTTAAAAAATTTCAGGCATTTCTTAGATAATCAATGAATATGTAATGATTTATTTCATGGTTTATGGTTATGGAATAGAATATAAATGCTAAGAATGACCTTGATGGTAAAAAATAAAGTTGTGAAGAGGCAAAAGTTGGGGTAAGAGGTGTTAAAGAGATGTGGTAATCCATATCATCCTTATTTTATGCAGAAGGGAGACAATAAATAGCTAAAATTAATTGGAAAAGGCTCAGAGGATTAAGTATGTAGTTAAAAACCACAAACATACCCAAAAGATCAGCATAAAATTATAGTGTCACAGCTTGGGAGAGAAGAGAAGAAGGAAGCTAAAGGGCAACTTAAGTACGCCAAATGCTCATCTTTCCATCAATAGATAATGCACAAAGCTGACAAAGAAATAGGGCTGCAAGGTACATTTAAAGCTGTTGTAGTTGTTACCAGAAACACGAAACCTCACAACCATTATGTATGGCAACCTCTGAAGTTCATCAAGGGTGGTGAATGCTGTTCTTTCTCAACCTTTTACTTTTTTATTGTGTGCTTTAATAAAACATATAAATTATATTCTGCCACCCTCTTGCTATGCAAAATACTCTCAATATCTCCGTTGATGTATTTCTTTCCACTTATGTGGGATAGAGAAAAAGTTGTCCCATTTTAGGGGAGATACAAAAACATCAATTCCTCTTGATTAGCATTTCTAGCTGAACAATATATCAGTTGAGAAATAAAATTGAGTGAATTGCAGCTCATAAGGATGATTGGGTTTGTGGCAATGTATTTAAGAAAGAGTGGGGTCTAGCTTCATATTTGTCGATTATATCATATAATTAAAAATTAGCCTTTCTGAATTTGTCTTCACATATACACTCGAGTTAATATCTACTTCACACAGTACTCTAAAATCCAATTGAGATAATCTGAAAAAAGTATCCTTCAATAACAATCATTCACAGCGCATTTGTCTTCTGATCTCCTTCTCTTTTTCTCATGACTTAATATACAATTCTCTCAACATTTAGCATTAGTTTTAACTAGGTCAGTGTCTTAGCGTCCTGTGGTTGCCAAAACAAAGCGTCACAAACAGGGAGGTTTAAAGAACAGAAAGATGTGGTCGCACAGTCTTCCTTGGAAGCTGGGAGCCCAAATCAAGGTCTCGGCAAAGCCCTGCCTCCCCTGGGCCCTCTCCCCTGTGGCAGAGGCTGGTGGGCTGCAGTGTTCCCTGGCTTGAGGTTGGTTGTCCCCCTACCCTGCCTCCATCCCTGACGGAAGGTCCTCTCCTTTGACGGGCACAGTTCTATTGTCTCAGGCCCACTCTGACCCCGGAGGCCTCCTCGCAACCAACCCCACCCCCAAAGATCATGTTTCCACCTTCAGGAGGCTTGAATATGTCTGGGTTTTTTGTGCTTTGGGGAGGGGGGGGATGCAATTCAATCCATAATTTACCCTCAACAATATAATCTTCT
>PVIY010019533.1:0-45656 GCA_004026745.1 Myrmecophaga tridactyla | reverse complement strand
CTGGGGCTCGATCGACGACCCAGAGCTCGGAAAGCGCAGGGCTTAAGTACATTCGGGGAAGGGGCGGAGTTTAGGGCTCGCACGTCAGGGAGGTGACAGCCAATCATACAAGCTAGGAGGCCGTTGCTAAGCTTTAGGCAGGTGTAGAGCTATAATTAGAGAAGAGAGGAGAAAAACAGGAAGGGTTGTGGGTTTGTGGTGAGCTACGGAAGTGGGCGGTCTACAACAAGAGGGAAAAGGGGGTAGACATAGAGAAGGATTAAAAGAATCTTTAAGTATGGCTAGGCTCCAGTCCCTGAGAAATATGCCACAATGGTCCATCCAAAGGAATAAGATAAAAATCAAGAAACCATCAGAAACCTTGAATGAACAATATGAGGATCTCTCCAGAGAAATACTGGAGTTGAGGAAAACATTAATTGTAATAAAAAATTCCTTAGAGGGCAGTGCAAGGATAGCTCTGTGGTAGAATTCTTGCCTGTCATGCCAGAAAACTGGGTTCGATTCCCAGAGACTGCCCATGAAAAAAAAATTCCTTAGACATTAAACAGAAGACTGAAGATGACAGATGGAAGAAACAATGATCTTGAAAATAAAACAACTTAAATGTTCAGGGTGAGGAACAGAAAGACAAAAACATTTAGAAAACTAGCAATAGAAAGAAGCTTTCTCAACATGAGAAACCCACAGCCAATATCATACTCAATGGTGAAAGATGGAATGTTTTCCCTTAAAGGAACATAACAAGGATGCCCACAGTTATCACTGACGTTCAATAATTTAGAGGAAGTTCTGACCAGAGCAATCAGGCAAGAGAAAGAAGTAAAAGACAACAAAATTAGAAAGAAAGAACTAAAACATTCCCTATTTCAAGATTGCTCGATCCTATATACAGAAAATCTTGAGAATCCACAACCTAGCTACTGGAACTCTGAAATGAATTCAGCAATGTGGCAGGGTCCAATATTGTAATAAGTAAGTGCATGGGTCAACTTGGCTAGGTTTTGGTGTCCAGTTGTTTGATCAAGCAAGGACTGAATGTTATTGTGAGGATATTTTATGGCTTTAAATTATTAGTCAATTGATTGCATCTATACCTGATTACATCTACAATCAACTAAGGAGAATACCATCAACAATGAGTGAAATCTCATCCAATCAGTTGAAAGCCTTAAGGGACAACTGATGGTTTCAGCAGTTAGAAGAAAGAATTTCTATCTTTACTTTAGCCAGCCACTTTCTCTTTGGGATTTCATTAAAAATCCTCACCAGGGTTCCCAGTTAGTGACAACCCCTATCTCATAACTTATACTGTGGATCTTGCCACAGGCTATCAAAATGAGCCATAGTGGGCCAGGAGCCATTAACGTTAAGTGAGGTAGTTACATACACCAACTGGCGGACATTAACTCTAAAGGAGACGGTCATGTAAGCAAGCCAGAAGGTCCCTCATGCATGCTCAGCATAAGGGTCAATGAGTCAGAAAAACATGTCTCTGTCTAGCCCAAATATGGTTAAAATTCCTAACTTGCCTGATGATTGGTCCATGATGCCTTACCTGAACGTTTCCACATCTTGCTATGTATAAAACCTGTAACTGCTTGTACCTCCTTTGTCCTGACTTGCCATGGCACCCACAAAGTTCTGTGTCCTGCTGTGCAGCTAAATAAAATGATTCAAGCCTGACCTCTGATGTCATGTCCTGTTTCAGAAACCTGAACGCTATGCCCCAACTCCAAGGGTGCAACAATACAAAATCAGCTCAAAATGGATCATAACATATAAAAGCCAGAGCTATCAAATTCCTAGAATAAAACATAAGGAAGAATCTTCAAGACACTGTGTTAAGCAGTGGTCTCTTAGACTTGACACCCAAAGCACATAGGACAAAAGAAAAACAGGGACTGCTTTTATATAATAAATGGGGCCGCATCAAAATTAAAAATGTTTTGTACCAAAGGACTTTATTATGAAAGTAAAAAGACAATCTACACAATGGAATAAAATATTTGGGAACCACATATCCAATAAGGGTTTAATATCCAGAAAACATGAAGGGACCCTACCTTTCAACCACAAAAATGCAAACAACCAAAATAAAACAAAAAATGGGCAAAAGACCTAAATAGATATTTCTCCAAAAAAGATATACAAGTGACAAGAAAACATTTGTAAAGATGGTCATCATCATTAGCTATTAAGGGAACACAAATCAAAACCACGATGAGATGCCATCCACTAGAATGGTTACTATTTTAAAAATGAAGAAAATATAAGTTCTGGAGAAGATGTGGAGAAATAGGAACACTCATTCATTTTTCTTGGCAATGGAAAATGGTGTAGCCATTGTGGAAGACAGTTTGGTGGTTTCTCAGAAAGTAAAGTCATAGTTTCTGTATATATTTTTAGATATAAACTTAAAAGAATTGAAAGCAGGGGCTTGTACAGATATTTGCATACCAATTTTCTCAGCAGCATTATTCACAATTGCCAAAATAAGGAAGCAATGTCCATCAAATAATGAATGGATAAATAAAATGTGGAATATGCATATAATGGAATATTATTCAGCCTTAAAAAGGAATGAAGTTCTGATACATGTGAAAACATGGAGGAATTTTGACATCATATTGAGTGAAATAAGCCTGAAACAAAAAGCCAAATATTGTCTGACCTCACTGATATGAAATAATGATAATAAGTAAATTCATATGAACTGATGATAATAACTGAAGTCAGGAAATAGAATATAGGATACCCGGGCTAGGGTGGGGTAAGGAATGGGGTGTGTTTCAGTTTACTAATGGGGCCAGGATGCAATATACCAGAAATGGGTTGACTTTTATAAAGGGGATTTATTAAATTACAAGTTTACAGTTTGCAAGTCATAAAAATGTCCAAATTAAGGCATGAACAAGAGGATACCTTTACTAAAAAATGGCCAGTCTTCTCTGGGATTTCTGTGTCAGCTGGGAAGGTACATAGCTGGCATCTCCTAGTCCTTTGCTCATGGGTTGCGCTGCCTTTTCTAGGGTATATAACAATTTCATAGAAGCACATTCTACCTTTTGGGCCCCTAAAAGACTTTCCTTCTATATACAAAATACATTCATTCCATCCCAAAAGTAGACTCAAGCAGATATTTGCACACTGATTTTCATAGCAGCATTATTCACAATTACCAAAAGATGGAAGCAACCCAATTGCCCATCAACTGATAAATGGATAAACAAAATGTGGTGTATACAAACAATGGAATATTATTCAGCAATAAAAAGGAATTAAGTCCTGATATGTATGACAGCATGAATGAACCTTGAAGACATCATATTGAGTGAAATAAGCCAGACACAAAGGAAAAAAAAATTGTATCATTTGAAATAATAGAATAGCAAATATCTAGAATAGCAAATGTCAGAATCTAGAATATATGTTAACAGGGGATGGTGGGGGATAGGGAATAGGGAGTTAAGACAAAACATATAGATTCCTATTTGGAGAGAAGGATATGTTTTGGTAATAAATGGTGGTGATGGTAATACAATATTGTAAATATAATTAATAGCACTGAAATATCTGATTGTGAAATATATCTGATTGTGATTAAAAGGGGAAATGTTAGATACTAGGGTGGTATATGGGAATCCTGTATTTTATCATGATCATTCTGTAAACTCACAACTTCTATAATAAAGAATATATATATATATGAGAAATAGGACAAATGATTTCAGTACATATTAAATCAGAGATTGAAAAATGAATTAATTGATGGACGTTGATATCAGAGCCCTTTTATGTGTTTTGTAACTCTATCCATTCATGGTTTTATGCTCAATATTACTTATTTCCTCCACAAAGTTCACTTGATATTAACCATTATTGTCCTCTTCATAGAGCAGATGTTGATCTTTCTTGGACAAATGAACAGGGAGCACAGCCACCACACTGTAACAGAGGCCATGAACTTATGCTTGTTCAGCAGGCCATATCTACTGCTGCATGGACTGCTGCTCATGGAACTCTGTTCCCTCATGATGATCACCCAATAGCACCTCATCTGCCAACACAAAGACTGGGACTTCCCTTTGCTTGTGAGCCCTAAGTTCTCTTCCTTATCTCCACTAACTACAGCACAGCCTGTCTAATCCAGTGGGTGTAGCTGCTATGGTTTTAGGATCTTGCTTCCTTTGGTAGCTCCAGAAGGGCTGGGTGAGGCAACTTAGAAATAAGCATGTACATAAAAGAACCAATGGGATGTGGATTGTGGCAGATAAAGTCTTATCCCTCCCTCCCTGAAGATGGATTCCTTATTCCTTGAGGTACACAAATTAACAAGGTCTCTCTGAAAATACCCAAGGTCAAGCAATCATCTGCATGTATCAAAAACTGTAGCAGCTGATGTCACCCACCTGGTATTTATTCTTCCTTTTTTGTTTATCTCATTGCCCCTTTTTTCTCACTACTAACTTCTGGGATTGTGTCCTTTAATAAAATGTTAGCACATCAGCTTTTGCTTCAGGCTTTGCTTTATAGAAAAACAGGCCAAGACAAAAGGTAATAATGAAATAAAATAATGAAATTAGAAAGTGAATGTTGTTGTATAAGACCCCAAATTGAAGGAATAGAGAAAAGATAAGAATGGGCTGAATCAGACAGTGATAAAACTGAAAGAAAATGCTTGTAAATATAAAGAAGTAAAGGTAAAATATGAAAAAGTGAGAGTGGGAAAGATTTTATTTTCTTTTCTTCAATTTATCTTTCTGTCTTCTGCCTCTATTTCTAGTTAGTATAAGTCTTCTGAATTATATCTCACTTCATTCCAGCATTAAAAACTCTTTTCAAACCTTGGTAAGAAATAGAGGCACATATAAATGACTCCCAAATGGATACAAATTCATACCAAAACTGTACTATATTTTAAAAATATTTTGCTTATCCTGGAAAGTAATATAATTTTTAGTATGAACTGATTTTTATTTTGCTTGAACGATACCAAAAGATAATATTTGCTTAAAAGCTAATATTACATATTATCTTACATGAATATATATTGTGTGCATAAATTGTATTTATTGTACAAATAAAAAGGTACTATAAAATAAAGACTACAATTTTATTTTTTGTTTGAAAAAAAAAGACACTTAAAAAAAGTAGAGATTTCCAGTTTGAAACAGCTGAATTAAAGACTTTTGGTCTTTTCTCCTGTTAGAGATCATTCTAGAACAATAAGAATGAGAAGAGAGGTACAAGCTCAACTTTTGGTTGTGTGCTCTTGCAGTCCTTGTCCATACTATATGAGAAGAACTGTACAGTTCCTCTTAAACCTACCTCTGAGTTGCAGGGAATCTAACTTCCCAGGCTTTTCCGGGTAGATTTGGCCAATAGATGTCAGTAGCAAAAGCTGTAGGGTAGAAGAAAGGAAGAAACCTGGGTATCTTTCCCTGTCTCTAGCTGTCTCAGGGGTCATTTCAGTGAAGGATAGTTCCCCTAGATGTCTCCAGTTTGTGCCAGGCACCCTCTACCTCTGTGGTACCAGTTCCAATCAGGCAGCATCGACTAGACAGTTCTTTCTAGTGTCCCTTCAGCTGCGGTTGTTAATCTCCGGGTTACTTTCTGTCTCACATTTAGCTACTCAGCGTTTCTACCTGCACAACAAACTCCTCACATATTATTCCCTCTGCTTGAAATGGCTAGTGTTGTTTCTCTTTTTTCTGACCAGACCCTTGCTAATAGAGATGTTAAACACATGGCCAAATAAACAGTGGCTCAGGAAGAGTTCAGGAAAGAATCCTGTGTTGTTGCCGGTCAAGGACAATACCAGCTTATCCCTGGTTTCCAAAAAAGGATACCTGAAAATCTTGTAAACTCCCCAAAGGAAACTATATAATCCTACCATATTTTTGGAAATTAGTCTTTAAAACACTGTCCCAAAAAGAGATTGAAAATGACAAAAAGAAAAAAGGTGAGAGATTGAAAAAAAAGTTTAATTATAATAATGGCACATAATTTTATGTGGTTATAAATAGCAAATATTCATTTCATTGATTTTAACTCTTCTAGATACAAGAATTTAAGAGAGGTAGAAATAAGTACAATTTATCTTCTGCAACATTTGACTTGTCCCTTTTTCTTCACAGATGATATGTTGGATGAATTATTTTGTTGTTAATTTTTTGTTTTCATTTCCCACACCCCATTTGATACTATTATCAGCCCAGAGAAATGTTAAGCTTTGCAAAAGACTAATGTGGTACTTAGGTTCAGGTGTCAACTTGGCCAGGTGAATGTGCCTAGTTCTGTTGCTGTGGACATGAGCCAATGGTACATGAACCTCATCTGCTGCTCATTACATTTGCAGTCAGCTAGGAGGCGTGCCTGCTGCAATGAATGATGTTTGATTTAATTGGCTGGTGCTTAAATGAGAGAGCTCAACGTAGCACAGCCCAAGCAGCTCAGCATACCTCATCTCAGCACTCGCAGCTCAGCCCAGGCCTTTGGGAGATGCAGAAAGGAATCACCCCAGGGAAAGTTGTTGGAACCCAGAGGCCTGGAGAGAAGGCCAACAGAGATCACCCTGTGCCTTCCCATGTAAGAAAGAACCTCAGTTGAAACTTAGCTACCTTTCCTCTGAAGAACTATATGTTAACTAAATAAATCTCCTTTTATTGAAAGCCAGTCCATCTCTGGTGTGTTGCATTCCGGCAGCCAGCAAACTAGAACAACTAGGGACCTTCAGTCTATCATTCCCCTCTATGATAATAAACCAAGACACTCTTTAGCATTGTCAGGTTTAAAGAAATTCTTTTTCTTTCTTTCTTTTTTTTTTCCCTTATTGTGCATATCTAGATGAGGGGTAGGTGAGAAAATACAAAGCCTTTTTGGAAAGGAAAGTAACACATATTAATTCAAATGTTTTTAAATCACAATAATTATGTTGGCATGGAAAAGTGACAGAAGACACTTGTAATGGAAGTATGAACTATTGTAATATTCCAGTAAAACTTAAAAAACACGTAGAAAATCTTGATCTACTTACTCTTCAATCCAATTGTCACTTTTTGGATTTATTTTAAAGATGATCATTTAAGATATGGGTGAATATAGCAATCTCTCATAATCTTACTCTCAAGAATTTATTTCAAGGGAATAATTTAAAATGTGCAGAAATTTAAAATGTTGCATATTTAATACATGCTTATGAATGATAACGTGAACTTTTATGTGCATGTGAAGAGTTGTCTGTGTTTGTAATTAGAAACTGGTAACAATAGGGGATTATTAAATGCACTTTAGTACCTATATATAATGAAATATTATTCCACAATTGAAGCAATAATACATATTTATATTTGACATAAAAGTCCAATAACAAAGTGAAAAGGCAGTCTTCATAGAAGCACATATGTTACGAATGTATTTCTATAAAATATAAATATGTAAGGGTTATATGTTGAAATTTAGCCTAAAAGTAAACAGTATTATCATAGGAAAGGGTCTTTTCCTACTTTTTCCCTGTTATATATTGCTTAGGGGTTTATTTGTTTTGAATCAGAAAAAGTTCAGTTTTGAAAAAAAATATGCTTTGAGAAAAAACACAAAATTTGGATTGTGGCTATGGGTAATATAAACACAAGAAAAATTAATTCATGATAGAAGGCAAGTAGATAGTTAAACCAAACTTATTTCAGAGGAAGAGCTATGGAGACCTCCAAGATGCAGAACTAATAATCAAGAATAACAAAGATTTGCTCCAGAGTATCCAAAATAGGCTGGGATTGCAGAGCAGAATTCTTGCATTAAAAATATCTAAAGGTTTTTCTGAGGGATAAAGGATATAAGACTTGTCTAAGGTAGGCAGTGGGCCAGAATAAAATTGAGATAAAATTGAAGAAGTTGAGAATATAATCTCAGAATAACCATGAACGCTTATATAATGCTGATAATCTCCTAAACACTGTCTCGAACACTTTGCAGGTATTGACTCATTTAATTTTCACAACTAAAAAAGAAAGGTTCTGTTATTTTTAAAGAAATAAAGGGATTTAGGATTTTGTACATACTTAACTATCAAATCTAGGTTTCTAATCTAGATAACTGGCTCCCAGTATCTGTGCTCTTAGCCACTGGTTTACAAGATGTCTCTAATTTTAATATGGATGGTCACCAACATAGAAGACACAAGAATGACAGGAGTAAAGTTTTTGAAAGAAAGTAGAGAGTCAAATGCTGAAGGCAAGAAAATCCTTAGATGTTGGCAAAATATAGTGATGGAGAATAAACACATAAAATGTTAATGCATGCAAACTCTTTACAAGAACAAGAAATAAAAATTGTGCATGGATTTTATATCCCTGAGGATAAATATCTTCTCATGTTGGCAAAGGATCTTACAGAAAAATTTTAAATAGCCTGTTTCTTTTCATTCTCTTGTATTTCAGTTGAGCCCACTTTAGTTTGGCCTAAGGTATTTGGCCTCTAATTCAAAATGAAAATCTCCGAACCTCTCTACAAGGCCTGTTAGAATTTGTGAGTAAAAATAGAAACCAAAGCATCGAGGAAATTACACACTGCATTCTTACCATTTAAAATGATAAACTGAAGGAAATATGGGTATACAAAATGCAAACTTTTGATCTTCACTGGTAAATAGCTCTAAAAGAATTTGTGCCTCTCAATTTGCACCATTCCCTATGAAAGTGTGGTAGACCAAGTTCTCTGATGGCTCCCTTTGATTGCTGGCGTGCAAGCCTTGATTCCCTCACTTTGACTCTGAGTGGAACCACTGAATATGAATTCTCTGCATATTGGCTCCAGTTATCATGTTCCTTTATTACATATGGTCTTAAGATAGTCACCCCATGATTAAGTTACATAAAACTCAATCATAGTGGCCTGCATAAGGAATTCGAAATCAGCTCTCTGCTGATCAGCTTCCAGGGGACATAGCAAGAGAATTTGGTGGCCTCAAAGAGTTGAAAGTGATCCCCAACAGATGATAAGCAAGTGGTCAGGTACCTCAGCCATATAGCCATAAGTGATTGAATTATGCCACTATCTGAGTGAGTTTGGATGAGAACCCCATGATCCAGATGAGAACAAACCACAGCACCAGCTGATCTTTTGAGTTCAGCTTTGTGAGACCTTGTGAGAGGGTTAGTTATACCATACTCCTCACCCAGGGAGACTGTGGCGCCATAAACTTGTGCTTCCTTATGCTGTTAAATTTTTAACAATGTGTTATGTCAGAATGAAAACTAATAAATATAGTGAGAAAATGGATCACATCAGAAATGAGACAAAACAATGCACACAACAGCTTATATGTTTTAATTGTTGTGACAAATGCTGATAGAGCTTTAAAGTTACTTAGGCAGGGAGATAATCAATATTAGAACTTCTTACAACAGTAAGCTGTTATCATTACACTATCTGTCCACCAAATCATCCTCACCATAAATGCACATTACATGTCCTTATGTACTAGCTGCTAAACAAAGCACTGTACCAAAAAACAAAACAAAACAAGAAAGTGTAGTCTAAGAAAAAGAAAACACTGATTTTTTTTTCATATGAACAGGCTTAAACATCTCAGGAAGATTATCTGTCACTCCTGCTTTTAGGGTAAATGTCTATATATTTGTATAAGGAAAATGGATAATGCAATGGAAAGAATCAAAATAGCAACAAGCAAACCTGATTGGACACCAAAGTTTCAAGGAATGTTTTTTAAATAGATATTTCAGGGCCTAACCATGGAATCAAAATGATCAGAGGTTAGTTGGAAATTTGTATTTTTAGAAACTCTGTAAATAATTCTAATATACTGCCACATTTTAGCACCACTGGGTTAAAAGATGAAAGAGACAGTAACAACTGAAGTTTTATTTTCGTACAGTTTAATGAATTTGATATTTAAGTAACTTACTTTGTTCAACAAATTCTTATTAAGACACAGGTAATCCAAAGATGATAAAAAAATAATGTCCCAACTTTCAAAATCCTCAACTCTTGGACAACACCTATAACGCAATGTACTACGTTTTAGACTATCATATGAGCAAAGAACTTCGGCAGTATTTTAGGAAGCAGAGATAAAAACTGACAGTAACAGGAAAAGTGACTCGGTGGGAAAGGGAGACCTGACAGAAGTGACATTTGAGAAGGACCGCCAAGTTTAAAACAAATCAAACGATATGAATCCATTATTTCAAGCATCATTGATTTAATACCCATTCACAAAGAACCTATGAGGCAATATGGTACCATAGTTGAGAGGCTTTGTTCAAACAGACACAGATTGATTATGAATGTTCAGTTTCCTCTTTTTTGCACTGGGTATGAAAATAGTGATTAATTCATAGAGGATTAATTTAAGTGAGAATTACATACAGTTAAGCCCTTAAGATGCTGTCTGACACAGCATTCATGTAGATGGCAGCCATAGATATCCATCTTGCTGCTGCTGTTGCACCCAGTACTACAGTCTTGGGGTGATTTGAGAAGACCATATGTAAAGAAAAACAGACACAGTCCCTGCGCTTCAGAGATTCCAATTTGGCTAGGGCATAGGGGCTGGAAACACATAAGCATTTTAGTAGTGTGTTACAACCATTGTACGAGAGGAAGATCAATTCACTGTAAAGATACAGAGAAGAGAGCATTTAATTATGCCTGGAGATGTGAGGAAAAGCTTTCAAAGAAGGGGATATTTTAAATAGGTTCTGAAGAGCAATTGAGAGCTTACAGGCAGAGAAAGAGAGCTGTGGAGGCCAGGAATTCCTGGTAAAGATAAGAGCTGCAGAAAGTATTTATGCCTAAGAAATGCTTTCATTGATTAATATGCTTGCTAGATAATCTGATGCATTGTTTTATTGAAACTCAAGACACTGTTTCCACAGAGAATTTTTTTTAACATACATTACCGGAAGCTATTCTTTATTGAATAGTTTGCACCAATAATATTGCTGTGTTATTAAAAACATTTTTTTTCAACAACATTGGATGCCTATCATATGCTGGCTCCTGATTACTGATAGCAAAGGATATATTATCTACCTAAACCAAACAAATTAAAGTACTAAAACCCTTTTAGAAACATCTAAGAATTCTTCTATCAGGTAACCATATATGGATTATTTGGAAAGGAATATCTCAGTTTCTGGAGAACTAGTTCCCTAATTTAACACTATTACTCATTTTACTGGGAATCAGTGATGGCTATTATAGTGTATGTGTTTTGCTCCAGGATAATATATATGTGTCAGTTTTTACCCATATGTATCAGTATTTATCTATTGATCTATCAATCTATCATCTATTTATTTATTTATATTATGATCTTTGCAGCTAATTATACTATGCAAATGAATGTTGTACTACCTTAGTATGCTCTTATAAAAGTCTAGAGGACATGTTGCTCATATATCATAATATATTCTCTCCCAGGAAACTAATTGTAAAGAGGAAATAGAAAAATACTCTATGCTAAGAATGAATTTTCTTTGCTTTTCAATCAAAATTGCTTCTAATTAAAAATCTGTTCCCTAAAGAAGCCATTAGGAATATTGGGTGTTCTGTTATGTTTGGGAAGGTTTTCAACCATCACTACATTAGTTGACCCAGGTATTTCTCTCCCTTTATGTAGTGAAGATTCTTAATTTGTGATGATAGGAATAGTAGGTTTTTATGCAGAATTGTTCATTGCATATATAATTGTTACTTTACCATTTTATAAGCTTAAAAACCGAAGAGATCTTACAATGCCCATTCCCCTGATCCATATGTTTGGCAATCCAAAGCTTTTTGGTGGTAGCAACAACTTTTGCTATGAGATCTACCATAATCAGGAATAATGGACAAAACCTAAACCATAGATGAAAAATGCTATCTTGCTGTGGTTGGTGGTGCTTGCTTTAACTGAACACCTCATATTGAGGTAATATGCTATACTGAAAATAAAACATTTGACTGTTCTGATAAGAAGTGAATGGTTCAGACAATAATATGGTCTTTTAAATAGTGAATTTCTTCTTCAGATTTGATTTGCCCAGTGGCCAAATTATTACTAATTCACAAATTAGACCATTCAGGACAAAGTTAGAGTATAATATATGTGTTTCTGGTGCTGCATATTTAATAGTAGTAAAATATCCATAGGCTTAAATCATTATTATTAGTTCTAGGACAATTCTGAAGTGTTTTCAGTAGCGATATTAGATGTCATACTGTAAATGCTATGTTAAAGTGCTATTTATGCCAATTAAATAAACTTTTTCTATTGTTTTACTGGACTGTTTGAGTAGTTAATTTTCAAGGGCTGATAGACTGTTGAAGAATCCTTTCAGACTTCGAGAAAATTTAAGGAAAACAAAGTTGTAATGTGCTGTTGTCCCACAACCAAAAAAACTGTGCTTTAATATAAACCAATATAATGTCATACTTTTAAAATAAAATATGAAAACAACCTACTATATTTACAATGCAGTTACTTTATACGTGTAAAAATACATTTTGTGCTTGTCATATTAAAATAATTTTTAAATTCCACCTTTAAATAGAAAGATGTAATTTAAAGTGGTAATTCAAAAGGCAATGAAGAACACATTTTAAATGTATACAATTTGCTTATTTTCTCTGAAACATTCATAAATATCCAACTAAACCCATTTCCCCATATTGGAGATGGTTAGTAATTTATGAGTAAGTTTGTTTGATGAAACAATTGACACAAACTTTGACATATTACAGAACTCTTTCCGATACTTGTGAAATTCTATCTAAAATGAATTCCAGGGTGGGCCATGGTGGCTCACTGACAGAGTTCTCACCGGCCATGTGTGGAGACCCTGGTTCGATTCCTGGTGCCTGCCCATGTAAAAAAAAAAAAATCCATTCAACAGTGGTAGCACGAAAGATATATTGCTATTAAAGTAAGTAAACGTGTTTTAAAAACTGTAACCTTATTTTGACTAGCTAAAATCATATTTTGAATAGTCCTTGTTATATATTCTTGAGTCAGTGTAAATATTTGTTATATGAAATATTAAAAATGAAAAAGGCTTTAATCACTGTTATTCAAAAGTATTTGTCATTTTCATTCTCTGATTTATCAACTCACTCTATTTTACATTTGTCATTTAAAAAGTAAATATCTAAAAATCACAATAAGCAAATTACCTCCTTCTTTTTAGTTTCAGTATATTGTACATATTTCAATCTTTTCTTTGGCAATAAATTTCTGACTGACAGCCTCTAGAACTTATCAATCATCATATTTCAAGCGATTAACTTGTTGAAATTGGGAAGGGGAAAAGAACAGAAATGGAGACAGATGTGATTTTCTGCTGAGGCAATGTGATGTTAAATATCTATTAATGCAACTTCGCAGAAAATTTCCTCATCCCTCTACAGTTCATCCCACCTTCTGCAGTTAGAATTCGCATCACAACTCCCACAAAAACCACTGCATCCATGTCCTTGCTATATGATCTGGCCCAAAACTGATTGTTTTGCCCTGAATCAACTGAGTCCTAGTTCAAATACTTGCTTGGAAAGTATCTACTACCTTTCTTTTACTCAAAAATTTGTTAATATGAAATTAATTTTTGTAATCCAAGAATAAAGGTCTATGGATTTCTACTGCTAAATTCTATGTTTACACTGTCTAAAGATTAGTGGTTGAGGTCATTTTTGTATTATCTTTGAGATTACTCAATATTTTTCCCAAAAAAGCCCAAATTTTCCATAATATAGTTATTTTCCATTACTTGAGAACCAAAGATTCTTAAAAGGAGTGTATTCTACAATCAAAGCTATAGTTCTTTAGGTGAAACAGCTATAAGTAGCAAAATATTATGCGACTCACTAATCAAAGTAAAGTATAATAAGGAAAGATGTAGAGTTTGGAATTAATATTATTTCTTAGCAATTCCAAGAATCAGAATCATAGCATCTTAATTTGTACTTTCCAAAGAATTATATTGCTTTTTTTTTTTACATGGGCAGGCTCCGGGAATCGAATATTATATTTTTATAATAAATAAGGGACACTAATTTATGATGAAGAAAATATATAAGCAATTTTAGAACAAAGTTAAAAAAAAAACAAAGTTGAGCCTTTTCCAAAATATTCTCCTTTTAAAGTATTCCAGTAAACTAATTAAGACCACCTTGAATGGATGAGGAGACATCTCCATGGAAACTACTTAAAAAGGTCCCATCCACAATATGTCTACATGCGCAAGATTGGATAGGAAGAACATGTCTTATCCAGGGGTACATAACACTTTCAAACCAGTACAACCACATTCACATATGTTCATAATGTTGTACTACCAAAACAACCATCCACTAACAAAAATTTTCCAACAACTGAAAAAGAAACTCCGTACAGTATAAGCATTAAGTCCTTGTGCTGGTATAAAATTGTTAAGTACCTCCAGAAAAGCCATGCTCTTAATCCTAATCCAATCTTGTGGGGCCAGGCCTATTATTTGTGGGGAATCTTTTCATTAGCTGCTTCCATGATGATGTGACTTACCAATTCTGGTCAGGACCTTTTGATCAGATTGTTTCCATGGAGATGTGACCCAACCCATTCAAGGTGTCTTAATTAGTTTACTGGAGTCCTAAAACATGGAGACATTTTTGAGAAACACAGATGCTTGGAGAACCAACACAGAGTACTGAGAGCCAATACAGAGAACAGATGCCTATATACATACATTTGGAGTTGCTTACAGAGCTGGCATAGGAAGCCACTGGCATCAGAAGCTGAAAGCAATGCAACCTGGGAGTAAAGGACCAGGAGATGTCAATGACATGTCTTTCCAGCTGACAGAGAAACCCCAGACGTGATTGGCCTTTGTTGAGTGAAAGCATCCTCTTGTTGATGCCTTAATTTGACGATTTTTATGGCGTTGGAACTGCAAACTTGTAACAAAAAAATCTCTTTGTAAAAGCCAATTCATTTTTCATATATTGCTTCCTGGCAGTATTAGCAAACCAAGACAGATTTTGGTAGTAGAGAAGTGGGGTACTGCAATTTGCAAACGTCAAACATGTTGGCATAGATAAGAGGAAAATCTAGAAGAATTGTAAGACGTGAATAAGAAAGGCCTGGATTGATTTGAAGAGACCGTTGGTAGAAATACGTACACTAAAACTTCTTCCAGTAAAGCCTTAGACAGAAATGATGAATGTGCCATTGCAAATTGTAAGAAAGGTGATCCTTGTTTAAAAGAAGCAGAGGATTTGTCTAAATTGAGTCCTGGTGTTGATGGAAATTAGAATATGAAGGTAACAAACAAACAAGCTGAGGAAATTTCCAAATTAAATGTAGGAAATGTAATCTGGCTTCTTCTTGCAGCTTATAGTATAATGTGACAGGAAAGGGATAAGCTGAGAACTGAACTTTTGGGTACAAAGAAACCAGAAACTGATAGTTTAGAAAATTTGGAGCTTTTGGAAAATGAGACCCAGAGAATATTGTCCCACATGAGGATTTAACCAAATATAGAACCAGTCAACCATTTCAGAAAAATGCCAAATTGAAGATGGAGTGATCCAGAAAATATTGGTAGAAACTCCAATTGCCAGATAGGTTGGGACCCCTGTGTGCTACATGCAAAGCCAATAAGTTATCGTGGGATCTGTATAAACAGAACCACTGCCAGCTGGAGTAAAAGGGACAGATTGGAGGAAAAATTACTTCAAAAGCATAACCATAGAAGCTAAGTTCTTGGGTCAGGAAATCTTGGGCGAGGAGAGCAGCCCTTTGCAGGTGGGGAGGATCAGTTTTCCCTGGAAGCAGAGGATAGGCCCTCCACTTCGCTACTTGGGAAGAATGTTGCCCTCTCAGGCCTCAGAGAGTTGAAGTACATTCCCCTGGGACTGTAGACAGCCTGATGGCCACCACCCCACTGTTCTGAAAAGGTTGAGCATGTGCCTTGGAGATCACAGAGTGTCCAAGTGCTACCCTGATGCTCGGAGAGAATAGAGCCAAGAACAAAGTGGTCTCCCCAATACTTGGATATGTTAAAAACCCTCACACCAGTGTTTGGAGAAAGAAGGGCTGCTGTTTAGAACCTTGGGAAAAGGTGGGACTGCTGTTTTCTCAAGCTCTGAGGATAAACCATCATTCTATAAATGATTCTCAGAGTTTAAAATCCAATGGAGTGTCCTGCTGGTTTCTGGAGCTTTTTGAGTCCAGTGATCTGTATTTTATTTTTCAATTTCTCCCTATGGCAAGAGGAACAGTTATCTTATGACTGTCCCTCTTTTGCATGTTGGCAGCAGATAATTTGTTCTCAGTTTCACAGGTCCAGAGCCAGAAGAAAACTTTGCCGTAGGCAAGACCAAGACAGTGGCTGAATTTGATGAGGATTGGTACTGTTTTTGACTTTATATTGTACATGTGTTGTTACTGAAATTGTTTACTGTTGTGATATATACACAGTAGTAGGTTTTCCGGGTCATATAACAGCTCTATTCTTAGATTTCAGAGGATGTCTTCCAGGGTAGCTGCACCATTTTATATTATCACCATTAAAGAGTAAGTATTCCTATTTTCTCCACATCCACTGCAATATTTATTTTCCTTTTTTCTTAATAAAGTCATTCTAAAACATGTGAAATGGTATCTCCACATGGTTTTGATTTGCATTTCCCTGATGACTAATGACATTGAGCATCTTTTCACACGCTTTCTGGCCATCTGTCTATATTTTTTAGAGATATGTCTTTTCAAGTCTTTTGTCCATTTTTAAATTGTGTTGTTTTCTTTTTGCTGTTAAGTTGAGAATTTCTTTGTAAATTCTGGGTATTGAATTTTTATAAGACATGTGGATATTTTCTCCATTGTGTAAGTTGCCCTTTTACTTTCATGATAAATCCCTTGGCGGCACAAAGTTTTAAATTTTGATGAGGTTCCATTTAGATAATTTTTTCTTTTGCTGATTGTGCTTTGGGTATAAAATCTAAGACATATTGATTAACATAAGCTTCTGAAAAGGTTTCACTATGTTTTTTTCTAGGAGTTTTATTGTTCTGGCTCTTAAATTTATGTCTATGATCCATTTTGTGTTGATTTTTTTTCCCCAACAGCAATCACCAGGAATCAAACCCAGGTCTATGGCGTGGCAGGCTAGAACTCTGCCTGCTGAGCCACCGTGGTCCACCCCATTTTGTGTTGATTTTTTAATAATGTATGAGATAGGGTCATCCTTCTTCTCATTCTTTTCCTTTCTTTTTTTATTCTAAAGGAGGTCCAACTTTCTCTGCACCAATTGTTGAAGAAGCTATTCTTTGCAAATTGAATCATCTTTACCATCTCATCCCATTACCATACCATCCCAGTTGGTCATAAATAGGCGGGTTGATTTCTGAGCTCTCAAATCAATTCCATTTGTCTATATGTTTGTTATTGTGCCAGTACCATGCTATTTTGAGTACTGTGGGATTGTAGTTTTAAGATGAAGGAATGTGAGTCTTCCAACTTCTTCCTTCTTTTTCAAGACATTTTTAGCTATTCAAGTCTTTTAATTCTTTCATATAAATTTGATGATTGTCTTTTTCATTTCTGGAAAGAAGATTGTGGGGATTTTGATTGGGATTGTGTTGAACCTATAAATTGCTTTTTGGGTAAAATTGACATCTTAGCAACACTTAGTCTTCTAATCCATGAACATGGAATCTCCTTCAATTTACTTATGTCTTCTTTGAATCCTTTTAGCAATGTTTCGTAGTTTTCTGGGTGCAAGTCCTTTACACACTTGGTTAGATGCATACCTAGATTTTTGATTCTTTTAGTTGCTATTGTGAATGGAATGTTTTTTTTTTTCTTTTTCAGATTGTTCATTGCTTGTGCATGTAAACGTTAGTGATTTTGGTTATTGATCTCACACCTCAACACTTTGCTGAATTCATTTATTTGCTATGGATTTTTTTAGGATTTTCTGTATATAAGATCATGTCATCTGAAAATAGGGAACATTTTATGACTTCCTTTCCAATTTAGATGACTTTTGTTTCTTTTTCTTGCTTGCTCTGGCTAGAACTTTTAGTACAATGTTGAAAACAGTGGTGATAGTGGGACTCCCTGTCTTTTTCCTAATCTTAGAGGGAAAGCTTTCAGTCTTCCACCATTAAGTAGGATGTTAGCTGTGGGCTTTTCATATTATGTTGAGGAAGTTTCCTATTATTCCTATGTTCTGAATGTTTTTACCTAGAATGGGTGCCTTATTTTGCAAATAACTTTTCAATTTCATGATCCTGTGATTTTTTTCATTCATTGTGCTAATGCAGTGCATTTCATTAATAGCTTTTCTTATGTTGCACCAACCTTGCATAGAGGGATAAATCTCTCTTGTTCATGGTACATAATTATTTAAGAGATTATAGCTTAATGTAATAGCTGGAGGCATTCCAGAATATTTTGGGTAGATAATTAAACAGTATTGGCAAAATCTCTTGAAGGACTGGAGAAAAAAATATGGAACTATTGAACTTTCCCACCTGGGAAACCCCTGTTACTCTCTCAGATATTAGGGACTCCCAAGTCAATATGATTTTAAGACTTGCTCTTATGAAACTTATTTCTACAGCAGAGAAGTTAAACCTACCTGTAGCTATGCCTAAACTATAACAAAGAGATTATGCCTAAATTATAATGAAGAAGTTACTCCCTGAAAAACTCTTTTATTGCTCAGATGAAGCCTTTCTCTCTCTCTAAGCCCAACGCTGCAAGGAAAATAATTACCTTCCTCCCTACATGGGATATGACATCCAAGGGTGAAAGTCTCCCTGGCAACATGAGACATGACTCCCAGAGATAAGCCTGGCACTGGAACTGTGGGATTGACAAGGCCTTCCTGTCCAAATGGGAGGAAAGAAATGTAACAAAAAAAGGTATCAGTGGCTAAGAGAGTTCAAATAGAGTGAAGAGCTATTCTGGAGGCTACTCTTATGCAAGCTTCAGCTAGAAATTGCTAATTGCCTCAGTCTGTCAAATCCCAACCAACACCATTCCTGTTAACACTAAATAATGCCTAGAGCTCTATATGAGATTCTACAAAATTATTATGCACTAAGATTACTTTCCAGAAACCCACAATCAAATGGTTCCTAGGTCGTATAAACCCTGCAACCCAGAGGGATCAGCCTCTCTAAAAACATTAACTAGTTCCATCCCCTATCCCATATTGTTGACACCCTTTCCAACATGAAATAATTACAAAGGGCACAGCACAAATACCCCTAAAGATTGGGAGAAGACTCAAAGGAGACGAAGGAACTGTAACAGAGAAGATAAGATTTACTAAATAAGTCAGATTGCTGAATCCTTATATTGATATTTCTTTGTCTCCAAAATCTTGGAACAACTAAAAAGAAAATACTAAAATTGTGGAACTGCAACCCATACCAAACTTTGAAATCTGTTCTATAACTACTTGTTAAAAATGTACTTTGAACTTCTTTGTTTTTTTTAATATATGCTATATATCACAATAAAAAATGCTAAAAAAAGAAGGTTAATGAGGGAGAATTACTCTTATCAATATTAAGAAATGCCAAGAAGCCATAGTTAAAAAAATGCAATATGGTTTTGGCCAAATAATAGGCAAATGGGCCAAAAACGCAATAGAGAGCTCAGAGGATGTGGGATATTAATGTAAATTGGCACCACAAATCAATATGGAAAAGAAGAATTGCTTAATAGAAAGTCTTAGGAAAACCTGCTCATTATATGGAGAAAAATAAAACAGAAATTGTGCTTATCACTGTACATAAAGGGTATTCCAGATACATTAAGCATGTCCATTAAACAGGTAAATTAATAAAGTTAATAGACAGAAATGTAGGACAATCTATTTGTTACCTAGAGGCAGAGTTGAACTTCTTAAACAAAACTCAAAAGGCACAAAACCTGAGGCTAATACTGTTGAATGGAATTACATCAAAATTAAGAATGTGTGTCCAGTGAAGGATAATTTGGACAAGGTTAACCAACTGAAGACAGATTGGAGACAACTTATGAATTGTCTAAAACTGACAAGGGAGTAACATGTAGAAAATATAAAAAAAAAACTCTTACATACCAACAAAACAGGGACAACAACAGAAAAAATATGCAAAAGATATGATATCAATTTACAGACATGGAAATTCAAAAAGTAATGAATATGTATAGATTTGCTCAAGCACCTTGGTCATCAGAGAAATGTAAATTTAAATGTGATATTATTTTTCACTTTAATTGGACCAAAGAGAAATAGAAAGTTTATGTAAAGCGTTGGCAGCACTGTAGGAAAAAGTTAAGAATCCCCATATACGACGGGAGGAAGAGAGGTCCGAGATGGCCATTCTGGAGCCAGTCCAGTAATATTGGCTTAGAAAAAGCTTAGGGAAGTTCTTGACAAGACCAGGGATCTTAAATATAATGGAACTTGAACTAAAAAGTATGGTTATTAACACACACTTTGCACCTGAATGGAGAATAGCATAAGGTAAATAATATTTGAAAATATTAAAAAAGAAATATTGGTCTGTTGCTTTCTTTTCTTGTGGTATCTTTACCTGGCTTTGGTATAAGGGTGCTTTGGACTTCATACAATGAATTAGGGAGTGTTCCACACTGTTCAAATTTTTGGAAGAGTTTGAGAAGAACTGCAGTTATGTCTTCTTGGACAGTTTAGTAGAATTCTCCTGTGAAGCCACCTGGTCCTGGGCTTCTCCTTGTTTGGAGGTTTTTGAAGACTGATTCGGTCTCTTTCCTAGTAATTGGTTTGCTGAAATCTTCTCTTTCTTCTTAAGTTAATGTAGATAGTTTCTATGTGTCTAAGAATTTTTCCATTTCATCTAGATTATCTAATATATTGGCATACAGTTTATTGTAATCATCTTATCGTCCTTTTTATTTCAGTGGGGTCAGTAGTAATGTCCCCCTTTTAATTTCTGATTTCCATTATTTGTACTCTCTTTGTATCGTCAGTCTAGCTAAAGTTTTGCCAGTTTTATTGACCTTTTAGAAGTACCAGCTCTTGGTTTTGTTGATTCTTTCTATTGCTTTTGTTTGTTTGTTTGCTATTTCATTTATTGCCTCTCTAATCTTTGCTATTGCTTTCCTTCTGCTCACTTTAGGTTTTGTTTGCTCCTCTTTTACTAACTCTTCCAGTTTTGAGCTTAGGTTTTTGATTTGAAGTCTTTTCTCCTACTTAATGTAAGCATTTAGTGCTATCAATTTCCCTTTCATCACTGCCTGTGCTACATCACATAAGTTTTGGTATGTTGTAGTTTCATTTTCATTTGCCTCAAAATATTCCTTAATATCATTTTGTGATTGCCTCTTTAACCTATCGCTTATTTAAGAATATCTTGTTTAATTTCCACATACTTGTGGATTTTCCACTTCTGCTTCTGTTATTGATTTCTAGTTTTATTCTGTTGTGGTCAGTGAATATATGTTGTATGATTTCAATATTTTTGTATTCATTGAGAACTTATTTTGTGAGCTCACATATGGTCTATACCAGAGAATGGTCATGTGCACTTGAGATGAATTTGTATTCTATTTTTGGGGGGATGTAGTGTTCTATATGTGTTTGTTAGGTCTAACTGGCTTAGAGTGTCATTCGAGTCTTGTATTTCTTTATTGATATTTTGACTAGATATTCCATCCATTATTGAAAATGGTATATTAAAGTTCCCTACTATTAACATGAAACCATCAATTTCTACGTTCAAATCTGTCAGTATTTGCTTCATATATTTTAGGGTTCTGTCGTTAGGTGCACATACATTTATAATTGTTACATCTTCTTGATGAATTGCCCCTTTATCAGTGTATCAAGATTGCCTTTGCACCCAGTAACTGTTTTGGACTTAAAGTCTATTTTATTTGATATTAGCATACCTAAGCCGCTTTCCTTGGCTTGTTAGTTGTTTTGGCGTTCCCCTGTTTACAAGAGTTTGGTTGTCTCCTCTGTTTCCTAAAACAGACCTCTCTCTCCTGGGTATTTGAACCTGACAAGCCTTTGCCCAACTGTCCACCTCTGTACTTTCTCACACTCCTTTCATTGTCTCAAGCTGCTTTTACCTAGATGGAAAATTCTAGAAGGAGGGTATGCTAAGAAGAACTTTCCCAAGTCAGACTTTCCCAACCAAACCAGGGCCAGAGATCGATGAAAGGGACACAAACTGGCTTCTAAGTGCTCTGGAGAGGGTATAAGGAATGGTGCCAAGAGCTTCTTCCACGGCCCTGAAAAGCTGAGTTTCTTGGCCTGCCCAGCAAATACAGCTTTAACTGTCTCTTGCAGCCCTGAAGAAGAATAGTATCCTTAAGTTTCTTCTGCTGCTGACTGTTTCTCATAAAAACATTGGCTGTTGTCAGAGCCGAGCCCCCAGCATCCAAAGTTGCTAACAAAAGTCATGATCAGTGATCAGTCTTGCCCACTCCTGGTCTGGGAAGAAGATTTTTAAGTCCTTTTCTGCCTCCAGTGAGTTAGCCAAGGCCTGGCAATGCACCCTATGAGCATGGGGAATGGGTGACAGTAGCTGCCTTGTGGAGACAGCCTCTTCCTCCTGCTCTTCCCTGAATGCTGTTCTGTTTTCTTCTGGCCTCCAGAATTTCAAAATAGTTGTTTTGTACAGTTTCAGCCCGTTTAATCATTGATCTGACGGAAGGACTGAGTCCTGGAGTTTCCTGCTCTGCCATTTTCCTACAATCTTTATTTATTTTTCTATTCATATTTGATCTTTTTTTAAATATCATCTCATTAAAAATAATTGAAAATTCAACTCTCTTGTTCTCTTCCATATAACAAGTAAAATTCAGGATCATAAAGCAACATGCAGAACAACAACAGATGTAATAAAAAATTAGAAGGCTTTGAGGCTAGTTGCAAATGGCACAGAAAAATCCCTACCTAAAACATAAAGACACTTTCCTAATGTTACCCAACCTAATCATCAGATTTTTTTTTTTAAGGTAAATATAGAAACCTTTTAATTCCTTAGAAGGAAAATGTCCTGGATAATTCCACATGTTTTTATAATCATAGAGACAACCTTATCCTTATTCATTACCAAAAATAAAGACTATTGTAATACTTTGTTCTCCATAGACGCAAACAATTTCATCTATTTTAACATAAAAAAAGGCAGAAAGACAAAATACAAATGTTTAGTACAAAGAGTAAAGCAATATAATGTTCAAAGATTTTTTTGTTTGTTTTATTGTTTGTTTGCTTTACTATTTGCATGATTATCTTGCAAAAGCCTACAAAAAGGAGGAAAAATATCTGCAGACTCATTTAAACAATATGAGAGAGGGATTAAACATTAAATACTTCTAAAAATAAGTTTAGTTTACTTACTACATTAGGGAAAATGTTATTGAAGCATTTCTGTTCAGTTGGCTTGCAATGCATTAACAAGTGAAGAGTATGGATCTCTTCTAACAAATTTTTCTTTTTTTTAATTTGCATATGGGCAGGAGGCACCAGGGATCGAACTCCAGACCTCCAGCACGGCAGGTTGGAGCTCTGCCTGCTGAGCCACAGCAGCCACCTAACAAATATTTTAAACATTTGTAGACTACCAAAAGATTTAGTCAGGATATGGAAATTTTCAAATCATAACCCCCTGAAAATACTAAGTACAAGTTAGTTTTAAACCTGAAGTGAGAAGTGAAAAATTTGTAAAAGTAAAAATACTACCATTTTTCACAGCAATCTAAAGAATATTCCTACAAGTCCTTAAAGTCTTTTTTAATAAATAAAAGGGAACCACAACCTCCTGGCAAACTTTTTGCTTAAAATGCAAGTAACTTTTGAAGCTGTACTTCTCCATCTATAGACAGAAGCAAGCAGTATTGACAGCATCACTCCATTTGGGAGAGACTCTGTGGAACTGCTTAGAAAGCTCAACTTCTTTAAGGTGGTATCCTCCACTTACCTGTAAGTCTGCAGGAGAGGTCCCTGGGCAGGTACAACCCTCTTACTGGCATAATATAAGCTGGGGACAGATTAAAGAGAAGAATTGGAGGTCAGGTGTTCCAACTTTCAGATGCTATTTCAGATAAAATGCCAAGGGCTTTTGGAGTAGAAATGGACAAATATGCCAAAAATAAAGACAACTTGATATCAATAAGATCAGAATTTAGGATGCATGTACCATAACTAAGACAGAACTTTTTACATGTAGGTAAACAGGAAGTGGGCAGTCTATTTGGAATTCACTTCTGGGCAACATTCCTACATATTTCTATCATCTGATACATCTGCACTTACGAATAATCATAACAGATACTCAGATACTCAGAAGGATGCCTCTGACATCCTCCAAGGTTCTACAGGTTCTTCTGAATCAAAGAAAGGTCACCTTAAGCCTAATATTACTTTGGTGTTGACTTACATTATATAATAATCTTTAAAAACTGTTAATCCATACATGGACTCTATGATAGCTCCCTCTATCAATCATGTGATTTCATTAACTAGAATATCCCACCTTCCTAGTAGGATTAATGGGGGGAGAGCTGATTATACAACCAAAATCAAAGCTGGGAAATGGCTTCTCTTGGAATCTAAGCACCCATTATGAAATATCCCACTGACCAATTTTTAAATTTTCTTTATAGATGCAACCTGAATATTTCATAGAATAAGGGCTTCAGAAAGATGAGCTTTCCAGACCCTTAGCTTTTGCAGGATTCAGAGTCCTTCGTGTGTCACTTATTTCCGTGTAACTGTCCAACTTCGGTTGGCTTTTGAGTCCCAGAAGAAGAATTCCATTTCTGCGTCTGAGCCTTTCCTTTAGGGACTTGGAAATGGAAGGTAGTGCAATTCTTTCTGACCATTTGCCAGGCATGGGACCCTAGGCTTCTTGGGATAAGTTCGCCTGGTGACGTAAAATAACTATTCCGCAGCATCAGAGCAGAGGTGGTCCACAACAAACTGATACCTTTCCGAGAGCTCCCAACTTGCTGGAAAAATATTGTTCTCTTCCGCCAGTTTTAATATCTCTCGAGCTTTCCTTGTGTTTTTAGAATCACTAATGGTGCTGAGTTTAGTAACTGACAGCAAAGAGTCTGCTTCCTTTTGAAAGCCTAAATCTTCTAAAATGTGTTTCCATCTGTTTTTTTTTTACTTCCCTTCGAATATGTCGCAGGGTACACATATCATAGCTGAGTTTTTGTCACTCCTCTGAGTCTTTGGCCAGTTAATTACGAGAGACTGTCAAGTTGTATAGGATTCTGTCACCACCTGCCTCGGCGTGGGACGCGCATCATGAGGCACACTCCGCAGATGTTTTTCATTGTCCCTCTCCAGAGTTGCTCCAAACTAGGAATGTGGATTGTTACCACTGACCACGGGGCTCCTTCTCCGGCAGGACGTGCTTCTCCAGGCATTTGCATCGGCAACAGCACCACTCGGTCCTCAGCCAGTCCCTCGGGCCCAAGGAGAGCGAGGTACTCGGCCGCCGCGGTTTGATTCCAAGAAAACCGTCCGGTGCTGGGACAGTCGCGGCCCCGGTGGTCGCGGGCCGGTCCGTGCGCATCGCACCGCGGCAGGGGACTCAGTCGAGGAAGGAGGTGCCTCCACCGCCCGGAACCAGAGACGCGCCCCACTTTTTTGGGGAGGCCTCATCAGTTTTATTCTATTCTTTTTTTTTTTTTTAATTTTTGATGTAATTCAAAGTATGCTTTACCTAGGAAATACTGTGTTTGAATAGTGATGAAATTGTAATGTAAGTAAACTGCTAAAGTTCCCCTTTAAATGACATTGAGATGACTAATTTCAACAGCCTAAATATGTTGTCTAGAGAAGTCATTTCTGGGAATAAATGAATAAATTTAGAAAGTGGCATTGTTCATTGAAGTTATCCTCAAATTGTTTATTAGCCCACACAGGAATGTAGTGTTACTAAGCACATAGCAGATAAATTTGATTCCAGTAAAGTAACTTCAGATGTTTTCTATCCTAGACTAGAATGTGCCTTCTCTGATATTTGGGGCCCCTTGCTTTCTGTGAGCCTCTCAACACGTATATTTGAGTTTCAAGAGAATTTAGGAAGACAGTTTTCTCAGAGAGAGCAAGGCATGGGCCACTAAAGAGCCTGAAAAGGAACAGAACAGCAAATAGAAGGTAAAGTCAGGTACCAGCACTAATTCATTGAAAAAAAGAAGGTCAGTAACTACTGTGGATGAGGAATATAAAATTGATTTTCTCCTTAATGATGAGTTAAGGACACGAAAGACAGATTATTTCACTATCTTTTCAAGTTCCGTTTTAAATCTATTTTTTGAGTGACAAGTTTATTGCCTCTATCAAATTCCAGTGACTTTTCTTGAATCCCTTTACCCACCAC
Source organism: Myrmecophaga tridactyla (assembly GCA_004026745.1). Lineage (NCBI taxonomy): Eukaryota > Metazoa > Chordata > Mammalia > Pilosa > Myrmecophagidae > Myrmecophaga > Myrmecophaga tridactyla. The sequence continues at coordinate 19,286 of PVIY010019533.1, read as the reverse complement.
AACTTATATCTTCATTTATTAATTTTCACTCTGTCAAAATTATCTCCTAATGAGTGCCCCAAACATAAGTTTTGGTTTTTTAAATTTCAGCATTACCATTAAGCCTTTGGCATATCGTTTAAAGTGAGAACATGTTCTTTCTTGATCTTACCATGTCTTTGATGCCTTACCCATAAAAGAGTGCAGTAAATAATAACATATATGTAAGCTTAATAATATTATCTTATATGATAAATTCAACAAAACTAAGCCACATCAATGATAACATTCATAATACTTGAATCTACTAGTATCCTAAATTATTTTACTATAACATTTGGTAAACAGGCATGTACAAGTATCTGGGTGGATTTTTTTTAAAAAAAGGTACCTAGGTTTCTCAACCAAATTTTACTATTATTCATGAAATAAGAAATTTCCATATGAGAAGGAAAACATGTTAAATGTCACCTTCTGCAAGTTGGTTCTATAGTAAAAGTAGATTTTATTCCCCAAATTCTAATTCTGGATTTCATTTTCCATTTATGCCGATGAAATTGTTGTAGATGATCTTCAAGGACCATAGTACACCTAGCATTGGTCAATGTTCAGGTGTGGAGAACATAATCCACTCCATCTAGTTTATGCAGAAAAGGATTAATGAGAAGATAATAAATTGTATCCAGGAGTTGGGAACTGCTACAGATTCTAGGTTGAGTTTCTGGGAAAGACTCCAAGAGTTTTATCACAGATCTGCATTGCCAGGTGAGCTACTTCTTTTTCCACTGTCAGAAAGATACCCCTGCTACATTGGGAAAACCTCACTCTAGCTACCAGCTAGAACCTCACTGTTTCTCTTTCAGTTCATATTATCGCATAACTTATTCTGAATGTAGATCCTAACCAACATATTTAGTCCAAAAAGAAGTCTGGAAGTATAGTTTTACTCTCTTAGAATTTGTTCAAAAGGAAGTAATAAGAGAATGGCGTTTATGTTGAAAATAATCTACCACATACCTTTGAGTACTCAACATCCATAAACAATTACCTTTCCATGTTGGCCCTTCAATCTACTAACAATAACTTAGTTTTCCCTAAAACTTGAAATTGAATGTCAAAAATGAAAATAGACTCACTCTTTTTCCAAAGGTAAAGGGCAAAGATTCTATCAATCTCTGCAACAATCTAAGTGGTTGTATTAGTTAGGGTTCTCTAGAGAAACAGAATCAACAGGGAACACTCGCAAATATAAAATTTATAAAAGTGTCTCACGTGACTGCGAGAATGCAGATTCCAAAATCTGCAGGGCAGGCTGTGAAGCTGACGACTCCGACGGAGGGTCTGGATGAACTCCACAGGAGAGGCTCAACAGCCAAAGCAGGAATGGAACCTGTCTCTTCTGAATCTTCCTTAAAAGGTTTCCCGTGATTAGATTAAGCGTCACTCATTGCAGAAGACACTCCCCTTTGGCTGATTACAAATGGAATCAGCTGTGGATGCAGCTGAGGTGATCATGATCTAATTCTATGAAATGTCCTCATCGCAACAGACAGGCCAGCACTTGCCCAACCAGACAAACAGGTACCACAATTTGGCCAAGTTGACACATGTCCCTGACCATGTCAGTGGGGTTCATTGTTCTATATTTATGTCTTGATTTTGTGAAACCTATGAAGATAACTACTAACAATATTCACGATATAAATGGTAAATTTAATCACCATCATTTTCTACTCTAGATGTTCCTTAATTATACTCTCAGTCTTTGTCCTCTATCTTTCATTCTGGTGTCACATATGCCCCAGGCTTCTCTCTCAACCATACACACATGCTGGAGGGGAGTAAATTTACCAATTTGAATTTACCAATATAGGAACACTTTTGCATGGTAAAGAACAAATGAATGTCAGCATTTCAAGGTGTTGAATGTGGAAAAATGGAAAAAAATGCAATCAATACAAACTAGAGTCTATAGTCAACAGTAACATTGTAATATGCTTCCACTGAATGTAACAAAGGCATTATGCCAAAACCAAATGTCAACAAGAAGGGATATGAGGGAGGGGTATGGATTCTCTGCAGAAGAAAAGTAAATCTCTTCACATAGGTTTAAGTGGCGAAGGTATGGCAATTTATTTAGTTTGGACTGTATGATGTGCGAACAAAACTCTAAAAATGAACAGAGAGAATGCTTCATTCGGTATACTTATATTATTGTGCAACCATCAGATACTATTGTGCTATTTCTGAATTTTTACAATCAGTCCTGTTGCACTTCTGTATTCCTTCAGCACCAAATGCCCAATCTCTACCTTATTTCTATCTCTTAATAACCTGTGTTCTTAACTTTAACTCTCAAATTTCACTCATTAATGTTAGTTCATATTAATGAGTATCTGTCTTTTTGTTTCAGACTAATTTCATTCATGTTCAAAGCAATATTTCACAATATATTGTGATAAACAATTTTATTTAAGTCCAGGAGTGGAGCTGCTGACAAAAAACATGGTGGACAAGGAAGACATCAAATCATTATCTCCACCATCGTAGAATGTTTATAATGTAAATCAGACTGTTATGAGGTATTTAGTTCTATTTGACAGTGCTCTGTTAGAGGAGCAGCATTTGTTTCTTCTACTGCCAGCTGGACAGTCAGCAAGAGTAGCAGTCAAAAAAGCCTTGGTGAAGAGGAGTCCAAATAGTTGATTCCCTGCATAGCTACCATATCTGCCTAATAGTCACTCTCTTAATTAGTCCATTAAATATGGTCTGATTTGGTTGTAGAAGGTAGCAGATTCGCATCTACAGAACAGCTGATCTTGTGTATGCCTCATTATTCAATGTTCACTCTTTTGGTTAAAACTCTCATGGAAACCTCTATTTATACTCTGAGCCCATTTTTAGAGTCTTTTTCATATAGTTCTTCCTCATCACCAACGCTTATAGCCTCTTATTCAAAGAAAAATTGACAACAATTTACAACACTAAAATTCAGCCCACTGGTGCTACAACAAATCACTTTTAGCCAGAGCTAACATATTGTGAAGAACTCTCAGCAGATCAAGCATCTATTATTATCAGTGAACTCATCATAGAGGATTTCTCACGAGGGCAGAGGCAAGAGCTGAGGGAGAAATGGGATTGCATCAAGAGCAGTTATTTTGGAATTGTCACCTTATCTAACAACTTACACTCACTTTCTAAGTTATACCAGACTTTTTCTAATATGTAATTCTTTCACATGATAATGAAGTGTGATGATCCAGTTTAAATTTATGGAAAGCATACATATCAGTAAGCAGATCAGATGACACTCAATCAATTATGGGCTATTAGGTTCATACATTTATTTGGTGTCCTACAATCAGATATTTTGTCTCTACTAGGGCCCATCAGAAAGCTATATGCATCTTTTCAAATGAAGAGTAGTTGTTGGCAGAGGAGACATGGCCTTCCTCCAAAATTCTAGAAGTCTGTGCTGTGATTTCCCCATTAGGGCTTGCCAAAAGCTCAATACACCATCTGTGTCTGACATAGGCACTCCAAATAACATTGGATCTGCTAGATCATCAGGTCCAAATGGCAGGAAAATTTGTAATGCAATCTGAATTTCTACATAATCTTTTTTGATGCTTAGCCCCATTCGAATTTATCAGCCTTATGGGTTACAGAAGAAATGGGTCAAAGCAGCAAACTCAAATGTCATATATGTTTTCTCCAAAATCTCAGAAGAATCAAATATGATTGTTTCTTTTTCTTATTGAAAAAGGTGCTTTTATGTTGGTTTCATTTAGAAGCAAATCCTGAGATAAGGATTTCAGAGCAATCAGCTTATTCAGGATATGATTCTGGGGTGCCTTGATTGGGCAAGAAGAAGTTAAGGACAGATGAAAACATAAAAGAAGGCAACTTAATAGCATGAAATTGCTGAAGGCAATTGGGAATCAATCCTTCTCAGAGCCTCTGGGAGACTGTGTATAACATACCTCAGAGTTTTCCCATAAAAAGGGCAGGCTATCTGTGTTATTTATCTATGAACTCCTAACCACTATTATTGGAAGTCTGCTCCCAAGAGCATAAATCCCTGACACATATAGCATAATTTGTATGTGGCAGATTAAATTCCTGCAGTCAGAGAAAATCCTCAGAGAGTCTCAGGTGGTTGCTCTAGGAAACTATTAGCAGGTATGGTTACAATAAGTGCTAAGAAAATACCCATGGTGATTGAGAGTGTCTGCTACAGTCTACAATTTGTATTGCTTAATGCTATTCAGCCCCCATGTTGATGTAACCTACCAACAAGTTTCAAGAATGTGGCTGGCACAATTTAAGCAAACAAAAAATTGCATAAAAGAATGTCTTTGGGGGCAAGCTATAGGTTCCACAGTTGGTCCTAAGGTTGTAACTATTATTCATCATCTCCTTATACCACCTATTCTAGATTCCCTTATCCTTAGTTAGTAATTTTGCTGGGTGAGATTGCTTGCCCAATGGATTAACAGAAGCCTTTTACTGAATCCTCTCGTCAACATTACTTTTTCAAGCTATGGTTGTTTTGATATCCTGTTCATGGTAATTTCCCGGCACAGAAACACCAACAAATGCCCTAGTGTGTTCCCTGAGAACGAGATATACTTCTATCAGAATTAATTACTTCTGAAAGTGGAATAATTTATTTCATTGCCTGCTGAAATTACTGGCCTAAGAAACATGCATTTATGTGTCATCAATCCAAGTATTAAACCTAATATAATCCATAATGTGATATCTGATAATATAATCTCCCATTCCTAGACATTCAGAGGAGCCTAAAATTATGGTAAATGGAAGCCCAAGTTCCCAATGTGAGTCACTGGAAATGATGATCAGAGGAACCATTCCAACTTCTGTACTTCAGTTCCTAAACTCCTTAGTCTAGCTTTCAGGGATGCATCATTATATAATTCCCATTACTTGAAAACATATACTGTATCATGGACCGAGTTCCAATCTGACAGGATGACATCTCTAAAATAACATCTTAGTTTACCTTTAAGAGGCCATTTTGATGTTCTTTCAGAAAAGGGAGTCCTTCTAAGTGGCTATGTATCTTTATCGCAGTGGCTATACATCTTTATTGCAACTGCTTATATATAAAATGTTACCTTACTTTGAAGCAAAATATGGAAAGTCTATGCTATATAGCTGAAAATCTTTGAATCTACATATGGTGCTGGTAGAGGTACTGTAGGCAGAGAAGGCAAATTCATAACTGGAAAGTAGGTACATCTAAGTAATACAAATTGTTACCCCCCTCCAGCACTGAGAGATCTAATATATTCAATGTGACATGAGGGGCTGATTTTTGTCCTCATTTGATGGTACTAAATGGAGGGAAATAAGAGGTTCAACTGGTGAAATACTGAAGATTTAGAAGTGACAATATGTGATCTGTCTTGGATCCATGCATAATGCCAACCCATGCCACCATGATTAACTACATTGCTTATGGGCCCATTTCTTATAGGCTGAGTAACATTTACTGAAGATTTTATCTTATTCACCTTGTAAGCAGTGACACAAAGATCTATATGCATACCCATTCACATAAAATCCATCCACATGCCTCTCCTCCAAGCTACTTTATTTATAATATTTCCATTGTGCTTTTTCTTAGCCTTTGACCAATAGTTTGTTACTTTAAAAGAGTCTATGAATATCCTTACCTGAGGTCACTCCTTCCACACAAAGTTGATGATCTTCCCATATGGAGGGCATAATTCTGTACTTTCAAAGCCACCTCTGAGTAAAAGTATAACGTAGAAATTCTATTTTACTTTATTTTTGTTTGTTCCAACATAACAACAATACTATGTAGATGAGTTACTTTTCCATCAACCGGCTAAAGGCATGAGCATCAGTGCAAAGATTTAGGTGATATATTTGGGTCACCTCACTTGTATCTTCTGAATCTGTTCCTGAACATTTGAGTCTGATTCCAAATGTAGAATCTACATCTTGTGATGGATTGCTGCTGAACACATAAACCCATAAACCCAAGTTTATGACTTAGTAGATCTGACAATAATGTAGCTCCTGATAGGCAGCTCAGGTCTTAAGGTCTGGCAGAGGCCTCCATTGTATTCCAGGAACTGCTTTACAAGTGGTAATTTATCTTTCCTGCATACAACCAGGTCCTGCTCCAATCTGAGTGGTATGCCTAGCAATTGTCCTATTGAGGCATGTCAGAGACCAAATCATGTCTGTATCTTTCACAGATAACTCTAGCACCACTTAACCAACTACTGGATTATGTAGCTGAAATGGCAAGGCTTCTTGTGCAATCTACTTCATAACCTTCCCTTGACTTGAGCCATTTCTAAATCTGGTAGAACTTTAGAATTACCTAACAAATAGTTTGGAGCAGATTCCCAAAGTGTGCTACAAGAGAATGAATAAGCACTGTGCCCCTTTCTAACTTGTAGGAGGTGAAAGCAGGAGTAATATTCATTTACACTGAATGTAATATTCTTAAGACAACAAGACTACTGAAAACTTCATCTTTGCCCTTGAGCTCCTGACATGTTATGGATATTATTTAGCATCTCCCTGTGGTTATGTGCCTTATTAAATCAACCAACTTGCCACCACTTCCTCATGAAGCCAGGGAACATAATATTATTGATATGATCGATCACTATATTGCCTGAGGTGACCAGATGACTAAGGCCACAAAGAGCAGTAGAATCATGTGGCGTGACTATATATTTCAGGTAAGTTTGAACTGCTCTTAATCTTCTTTCTTATGAAGATTAAAATTAACACATTTGCCAGATCAATAGCCACTTTAGGGGTAGCAGAGACCATGGTCATCTTTTCTTATAAAGGTAACACACCCTCAAAGCAGACGTGGTTGTGGCTACTACTTTGCTAGATTTATAATAGTCCATTGTCATCCATCATAAACTATCTTTTCATAAGGAACCCACTGGTAAATTAAACTGAGGTATCAATGGATGGGAGCATTACCCTTGAATTAAGTCTTTGAGAATGGTTTTATTCTCTGTCATTGCACATGAGATGTCCTATTGCTGAAGAGTTATTACCTTGTCTATGAGGAGTGTTTCAAGGGCCTCATTACTGTGTTTTCTAATGGAGGCTCTTATTCAATAGCCAGTGAACAAATGTTGAGTTTCTTCTAACTGCTAATTACATCTATTTCAATTATGCATTCAGAGACCAAGGTAATGACTAAAGGAAATGTCAAAGGATCATATAGGTCCAATTTGAGATAAGTTCAAGTCAAAATTTTATTTATTTTCTGGTTTCCAAATCCCCAACACTAACTGGGTTTTTATTATTGAATTTTGAGTTCTGTGGTGCCAACAGCATCTCAGATCCTATATTAAATGTAGTCAAGGAGCTGGATAATTTTCCTCTCCGTATTGTACAGTTGGCTTGATAAATAATCATAGGTTCCTTTGCAGATAGATTGGGGATATAGGTATTTTATGTTGTTGGTATGGCATTTCAGTATTTTCCTTTTATAGGACAGAGACTCTTCTTCATTTGATCAAGCTTTAAGTAAGAGAAGTAGCTCAGTTCTTACAACTTGACAAGAGATTGTAGCTTTCCATTATAATGGTTGGTAATAGCCTTCTGCTAAATGGATTTTGGTCATTTTTTTCTTTTTTTTTTAGTGTAAGTCAAGCAATATCACTGATGACTGCACAACTGTTTTACCTCTAGAAGTACTAGAATATTTTACTCATTATCAGCAATGAGTAGGGTTAGAAGGAAAGTTAAGATTCTTGAGGAAGAAAAGCATCTTGCCTCTGGTCAAATTTTTATTTTAAACCTAAAGCATCATGAACTTGGAAAACAGTGACAATATGGTTTTGCACATCTTCTTTTTAGATGGACCTAGGTGGAATTCCATTTTTTAAAAAAATGGTTTATTAACAAATCCACACTCCAACTGAATGGTCATTTTCATTCATGGTCACCAGAAATTAATATAAACTCTGAACCAGTGTCCAATAATGTTTAAAAGCTCAGCAAATTAATCTTTCTCCAGGGCATTAGTTGTCCTTGAAATTATTGCAATTCCTCTTGGGAAAGTTTGGAGAAAAGTTTACCTTAGAAACTTGTGGTCATAAATAAGATTATTCCATAAGTATCCCAAGACTCATATTTATTCAAGAATCTGGAGGACTGTTAAAATTTTCAATTCTTGAATTAGGTGAGGATTGAGAGGTGATGATTCTCCATCTTGGTGATTCAATTCATTCTTTCCTTCATCATACCTGGAGGTTAATGATTTCTATTTAAACAGAATTAGGGTTTCCATGAAAAAATAACCACAACCAAAGATCCTCCAATGTTAATCATTCTGATTAGCATATATGTTCTGCTCTATCTTATGATAATTACACACAAATTTTCCTTCCAATTACTTAATACTACTATTTTGTCTCTGCTACACTGGGATTCCACCAGCTCCAGTGAATTTACAGGGCCCATATTAACAGCAGAGATTTTTATCAAATCGCTAGCTATAAAAAGACGTCTTCCACAGAATTTTCACTAATTTTTCATTCTTTTCACTAATGTATTTCTCAGGGCCTTGGTGACAGAAATATTCTCTCTGTTCTTTCAGGGTATACAATTAGGAACTTGTAAGCAGGTAGAACATGATAAATAAACTGTTTTAATCATATATCACTAAGTATAAGCATTTTCCCACTTGTATGAAAATATTTCTAGCATCTCAAACTCATTTAAGCATCTCTAATAAACTAAATGAATGATTAGCACTATTTTCCATTTGCTCAAGTAAGAATGATGAATCTAGGATTTTGGTTAATTATGTAATACTGATAAACTAAGATACATCTAAAATTATGCATAGCCGGTATCTACTATCATGCATATTCCTTAAGGGTTTGATGATATACATCTTTAATTTTTGTTGATGTAAATTCCTTTTCCTTCAGGGGTAGATTTCTTCTTTCACCCTGCTGATATCTTACTATAGTTATAAGTATGGGGGAAATGAGAATAGCAGAAATATCATTGAGGATATTTAACATTATTTCATAAAGTAAAAATATGAGCGGAAGTTACGGAGGAACTTGTGGCAAAACAGAATCATATTCTTCTTACAGAGGTGATGTAAGGACTACTTCTTATGGCAAAGGGAACTCAGCTGCAATCTGAAACTTTGGAGCAGTTTCATTGGAATTCACAAAAAAATTGCCTCAGTACCACTTCTCAAGCTTTCCTAATCAATGTCCTTTTATATTCTTCTCTCCCCCATCTCGCTCTCTGCCTCACTCCCTCTCTCTGTCTCTCTCTCATTCTCTCTCTCTCTCTCTCTCCTCTCATCTTTTGCTTTTTTAAATTCTTCATAAAAGAGTTGCAAAAGCTGAAATTCCATTTCCAAGCTATGGTGCAATTCACAAGATCAGGCTTGCTTTTTTAAATTTGTAAACTCTGTGGTCAAAAGGGGTAATGATATGCTATCTTGAGATTAATAGATGCATCTTTTGTTCTTAGTTCATGCCCTGATCCTGGAAGTAACTACAAAATGTTAGCTTTTTACTTTTTTAACTTAAAAACTTCTATTTTTAAGCTCTGTAGCTTAGTTAGAAATAATTGGTCTTTTCTGTAATGGTATGTTCTTCATTCCTGTCATAAGAATTTATTGAGGCATCCACTTGTTCCAAAACAGTGCTAACTTAATGAATAGCCTTTCATTCCATATGACTTCAGGTAATACTTTAAGTAGCTGGCCTTAAATGACTCGTGTGTCCAAAGTCTCATATGATGATGCTTTGTGTTCACTCCTAGACATGTTAGAAACTCTGCATATTTCCACTTCATTATTTATTGAAACCAATTTATATATCAATTACTCAATTAATAAGTATCCTACTGAAAGGTTAGAATCCATACTAGCAGGTTCAAGTAGAAAAGGATTTATCTGAGCAGATTCAGCAGTACAAAGAATTATTGCAAGAATCAAGAAATATCCTAAATTATGCGATAGCAAAGAACTGAGGCACCAAGACAGTGTCATTCCATTATGCTCTATTATTTCTGGAAACAAACACTGTGACCACCCAATCCAGAATTATACTGCTTCATCTATAATCCCTATGAGCAAAATATAGGTTTTACACTCTGTTTATCTTTCTCTATTAATTTATGCTTCGAATTCAAATTTCTCTTTAATGCATTTGATTGACAAAACTTAAAACATGTTCATATCATTAACTTTAATTTCACTGAGAAAGTATTTTTAAAAATTCATAGTACAGGAGATTGGAATAGATATTGACAACTGAATTAGGGGATTCTCAAAGATGAAGTGTTTATACTTCTGAGTTGTCTTATTCTAACCTTCCAACAGTTTTTTGGATTCTATCATCCCATAATAAAGAGAACCAAGTGAAGAACTCCTAGGATATCAGAAAAGTAGGTCTGTATTCCCAGAGTCAACTTGGTAATACTATTTTGTGTGTGTGTGTGTGATTCTTTCAGAGTCAAGTTATGAATTTAAAACTTTTATTTGGGAAATATTCTCAGTCTTCAATCCTATATTTAGAGAAATTCAAGGTTTTTTGTATCAGGGTGAGACTAGTTTCAAGGATGAATTGAGATGTATTTACATCTCTTTTATTTTCTGGAAGAGATTGTAAAGAATTGGTGTCAATTATTCTTCAAACTTTGGGTGGAAGTCTCCAGTGAACCCGTATGGAGATTTCTTTCTTGAGAGTTCTTATATTGTTAAATCAGGAATTTACTTTATTCAATTTTTTTTATTGCTATGGGGATCTTCAAATGGTCTATTTCATATTGGATCAGTTGGATATATTAAAGAACTGGTTCATGTGATATTTATGCATGGAGAATTATTTGTGATATTTCCTTAATATCCTTTTGATGTCTTCAGAATTGTGGAGATAAACCTTATTTCATATCTATATTGGTAGTTTTTTATCTTTGTTTTTATCAGTGCTAGATAATTGTAAATTTTATAGATCTTTTCAAAGAGCCAGCTCTTTGTTTTGTTGATTTCCTGTATACGATTTAAGTTCTTTTTTCAATTTCATTGATTTGTGCTCGTCTTTATTCCTTTCTTTTTTTCCATTTGCTTTGATTTTATTTTGCTCTTTCTTTTTTATTTTTTTTGTGGTAGCAGCTTATAGTGCTTATCTCAGGCCCTTACTGTTTTCTAATGTATGCATATTTCAGTGCTATAAATTTCCCTGTTTGCACTGCTTTAGTAGGTTTTAGTCTCATTTTTGTTTAATGCAATGTTCTTTGTAAATTTTTCTTGAGTCTTTATCTATCTATGGATTATTTTCAATTGTATTGTTTAGTTTCCAAGTCTTTGGAAATTTTCCTCTTATCTTTCTGTTATTGATTTCTAGTTTAATTCTATTGTGATTGTAGAGTATAATCTGTATGATTTCAATTCTTCTAAATTTGTTGTGGTATGTTTTATGGCCTAAGATATGATATATCTTGGTACCTATTCCATGGGTACTTTAAAAGAATATGTATTTTGCTGTTGTTTGGTAGAGTGTTCTATACATGTTTATTAGAGTCTTTGTTGTAATGATGTTGAGTTCATCTACATTTTTGCTGATTTTCTGTCTAGTACTATCAATTGTTGGGGGAGGGATGTTGAGGTTCCCAACTAAAATTTTGTATTTGCTTATTTCTCCTTAGAGTTCCAGTTTTTGCTTCACATGTGTTGCAGGTCTTTTTAGTTCATACATATTTAAGATGTCTAGTCCATGTTGTCGTGGTGGGTTGATCATTTTATTATTACATAATGTTCCTTTTTATCTCTGGTAATTTTTTTGTTGTTGTTCTGAAGTATACCTTATTTGATATTCGTGGTCACTCGTGCTTCATTTTATTAATTTTGCATGATATACTTTTTTCTTTCCTTTTACTTTCAACCTGACTATACTGTAATATTTGAAGTGAGTTTCTTCTAGATGTCATATAATTAGACCATATTTTTAATCCACTATACCACCTCTCTTTTTTTGGAGTAGATTACTTACATTTAATGTAATGATTGATACATTAGTGTATAAATTTACATTTCTGTTGTTGTTGTTTTCTGTTTGTTCTCCCTGCTTATTGGGTGTCCATTTTCATTTTCCTGATTTCCTCAGGTCACTTGAATATATTTTAGAATTCCATTTTGATTTATCTGTAGTGTTTTATGTTTATCTCTTATATAGCTTTTTAAATGGTTTCTCTGCATATTATATTACCTGTACATAACTCTTTGGAGTCTACTGATGTCAAGATTGTACCAGAATTGAGTGAAGTATAGATATCATGCCTTTTTCTGCATTCCTTTGTCTCCCACATTTATAACATAGTTGTCTTAAATATTTTCTGTACATATATTTAGTGTTATAATTACTTCTTCAACCATCGCATAAAATTTAGAAAACTCAAAAAGAGCAGGATACCTGGCTTATTTAGCCATGTCTTTGCTTACTATGTTCTTTCTTTCTGTTTTAAAAAGTATCCTTCTTTTATTGTTACTTATCTTTAGAGAATATTTATCGGCTATTTTTTTCACATAGGTCTTCTGGCAATAAATTTCTTAGTTTTCCTTCATCTAGGATTATGTTAGCTGTCCCTTTATCTCTGAACAATAATTTTACTAGATATATGATTTGAGCTGAAAGTTCTTTTCCTTCAATACTTACAAAATGTGCCACTTCTCTCTGGTCTGTATTTTTTTTTTTATGAGAAATCCATTGTATTTGAATCATCATTTATCTCACTGTTTCCAAGATTTTTTATTGAATCAAATGAAAAAATATAAAGTTTCAACACAGAAACAAAAATTTGCAAGAAGAAAAGGAAAATAGAACTAAAGGGGCTTTTAAAACTCAACTATGATGACTGACATAAAAAAAGCTCAATGTATGGGCTGAATCTAACAGCAGAATTGAAGGAACACAGAAAATAATCAGGGATTTTGAAGATAGAAAAATATAAATTACCAAATCTGAGCAGTAGAGATAAAGTAAACTGTCAATAAAATCATTAGAGATTCTGGGACCTTAAGGACTATGTCAAAATTCCTAACATAAGTGTCACCATCATCTAGGAAGGATAGGAAAAGGAGTGTGGTGCTGAAAATCTTAATCAAATAAACAATGTCTAAAACCTTCCCAAATATGACAATAGATAAAAAAAGATTACAGATTCAAGAAGCTGAGAATACACAGCATTTACTATTATTTGACCATAAGATGGAATGAAGTTCTGACACATGCTACAACATGGATGAACCTTAAACATATTATGCTGAGTGGAACAAGCTAGAAACATAAGGATAAATATTGTATGATGTTACCAAATGAGCTATATAGAAATAACAAAATTTCACAGATAGGAAGCAGATTAGAGATTACCAGAGAATGGGAGAGTGAGATAAAGTTTTCCCTTGATGAGTTCAGCATGTTTATAAATAAAAATTAATAAAGAAAAAAATGAAGCTGAGCAAAGACCAGATAGGGTAAACTCAAAGAAATCTCCACACTGACATGCAATAGCCAACTTCTGAAACCTTAGAAAGAACTATTATTTAAATGTGTAAATTTCAAAAATGTTATTTTCTACCAAAATATTCCCTAAATAACTCCTCTCCTCCTAAACTAACAGATTAGGTGTTATGCCTCTAGGCTTCCTTATAACTTTGAGTGTTCTTATTATGCCCCTTCCGCTGGTTAGAGATGATTGAAATTAAAACTAACAGAACACCTGGCTGACATTGGTTTAAGCAGCAATGACATTCAATTCTTTTAAAAAATGTAAAAGTAGAAGCAAGATGTTTCAGAGTTAACATAAATTTCATTTGTGATGGAGATCTTTATAATAATGTTCACTCTTTCTCCTTAGTTACAAGATGGTTGTTGTAGTTGTGGTCATTACATCTTTATATTAGCATTTCAAACTTGCAGGAAGGAATGAAGAGAAATGGGAGACTTCCTTTTATCCAGAAAAACAGCACTGTCCAAATTAGCATTCTGTAAAATATTGGCAAAATGTCATCTAGCTTCAAAGGAGGTTGTCAAACAAGTATATATTTTTTTCCTGGCTTTATAGTGGAAGATGAAAAAAAGGCAGATTTAAGAATGGCTTTGGATAACCAGCTAAGAGTCTGGCAAAATTGTAATCGCACTACACGTATGTCCGTTTAGAAATTTCTCTTCTGTATCAAACACACTTTAAGATCTATATTACTTTCTTAATATGTAGTTTCTGAATTAATGAATGCTTTAATGATAATAATAAAAAATAAATTAATACATTTGAGGAATAACTTTGGGCCAGACTATGTTCACCTGAAAGGATAAAACATAATATTTCACTTATTCCTGAGAAGTAGAATTATAATCTTCATTTGTAGATAATATAAGTGAGACTGAGTAAAGTCCTTTAACTTATTCAGGGTCAAACAAAACATTATTGAGGAAGAATCAAGGAGCCTGGCCAATTCAAAATGATCCTAAGTTTTCTTTTCTCTATCTAGTTAATATTTATTACTGATATTTAATTACGTAGAGGTAATTTAAAGAGTATGCTTACTAGGATGATATTACGGATTGGGTCATATCCCCCACAAAGGCATATTTAAGTCTTAATCCCTGGTCCTTTTGGTGGGAACTCACTTGCAAACAAGATTTTATGATGCTAAATTAAGATGAGGCTAAAGTGTATCGGGATGGCTCTTAATCTACTATGGTTGCAGTCCTTATAAGTAAGAGGAGAGAGGAGGCTACAAGGGAGTACAGATCACCAACTGACGAAGGCAGAGACCAATGCATGGACTGCTGGTAAACCACCATCAGAATGCTGCAGGCTACTCAGAAGACATGACCTGCTGACCCCTTGAGTTTGTTTGTTGTTTATAATGACCCCTTGATTTTGGACTTCTAGTCTGCAAAACTGCGAGATACCAAATTCCTGTTATTTAAGCTGCCCAGAGTGTGGTATTTCTTATAGAAGACCAGGATAACTAAGTAGATTTTGCAGCTAGTGATAAACTCTCTCTTTCAGAGTGTTTTCTGCATCAATCCAATTTTAATTCCCAACCAAACTTCTTTCCGTTTAAATGTGAGTAGTTTTTCTTTAAAATTTAGATGATATAGTCCATTCACTGGCTGTGCTTTTCAATGTAGAAATTCAACCTAATATCTTCATGAGAGGAATGGGATCCCACTGTCTCATGTATTTAATATTTTTAGAAAGAGTCAACATATTTTAATTAACAAAAATCATGAATCATTTAATATTTTAATTTAACATTATTTACATTAGGAGCTGTGTATTTACAGCAAGGCAGTCTTAACTAGAAAATTCACAAGACCTCCTTAAAAATCCTTCAGCAATCAAACTTATTTAAGCACCACTTTTCTTCTATTTATTCTGAAACAAAAGTTTTAGTTCTCTGCAAAATGTAATTTTCTCTTCCAGTGATCCTCATTATCATTTCATATGAAAAACAAGCTTCTGAGGTGGAATTTAGGATCAGTATCTACATGTAAAACATTTTAACGACATTTTCTATTAAGCCCCAGCACCTTTAAATTGATGAAGGCAAAGCAAATAAAATTGTCTTGCTTCTGCAGGGCATTGTTGAACTATTAGTACTGTGTTCTGGGCTCTCCCAACCTTTTAAGCATTTTTATTTTGGCTATGATCACAAATACTTACCAGGAAAGCCCTTATAAGGGCTCCACTTCATGCCAAGTATAATGTGTTAATGTTTTACCCATGTTAAATGCCTGCTCACAGATTCCCTTACCACTCTTTAGGCAGTGATCCATAGCTTCATTCCTCAGAGCATCTATACTGTCCTGGGATATAGCTATAACCTCACTGAAGGGATCTCCTTTGCCTGCTCTTTCTCTTACCCCCACCCTCTGTCCTTCAGGAAGGTGGTATTTCTAATGAATCTCACAGCTCAATTAATTCTTCCTCAGGATGCCACTACCTTCTAGATGTATACAATCATTCTCTTGAAAACATTTTTCCTTCCCTTCCTCTTCTGAAATTTTACTCACTTCCTTTTTCTTCCTTTCATTGTCTTCTTTTTCTTAATTTGCTCTATTAAAGAGTGAAATTGAAAGGATCACTAAGCACTAATTGTTACATAACCCTAATGGTAAACTCTCATCATGAAAAAAGTAAAGACAAAAATTAATGAAATAAAATTTTACACACTAAAATACTAATATTAATAATCTTTGTCTTTATATATAAAAGTTCTAAAAATAACTCCAGTGTAAGCAAGGACTGACATGAATTAAATAGCATATCATTGAATTTAATCAGAAAAATAAAATCTGATGATTGAATTAGTGTAGTGAAATTTCAGTTTTAGCATTGATATAGTTTAGAAATAAACCCTGGAAGTTTATTAGCATTATACCAAGAAGTAAGGTACTTTGTAACAACATTAGACTTTGGCCAGTGGCATCAGGCATTGGCTATAATCTCAGCTATGCCATTTTGATATTGTATCATTGGATAATTCATTAAACCTCAGAATTTTAATTTGTAAATGGTTAAGTTTGTGGGAGCTGATCTCACTTGCTTCTGCAAACTACTAGATATTAAGCCTCTTACAATTTAAAAACTGTACCCCAGAACAACATTAAATTATTACAAATATGTGTGTATACATATATATATATTTAAATAGTAAATATATATGCAAATATGTATATATTTTAAAATAATTAGGAATTCAGGCTTCCCTTTAAATTTAGAAAACATTTAAGTTTACACCAATGTGCTTAAAAAGGAGACAATTGGAAATATAAAGTCTCATAAAAAAACAACTTGCAATATTATGAAAACATTATAATTCATTAAAAATAATCATAGACATTGAAATACTTACACTGAGTCTTTAGGGTTGCAATAAATTGCGATGATTTTTCTTACTGGAATAGGTATTGGTCTATTCTGTTTTGCCTAAGTGTCTGCACATCAAAAGTATCCATTCACCTCTAAGTCTATACCAGCTCATTTTGGCCATATGGTAAATTTCAGATTGAAATGTAACAAAGCTAAACACTTAAATTTGATAATGGGAAAAATTAATCTAATGGAAAGATGACAATTTATAAGCAAGCAGAATGTGGCTGATAGTAAGCTGATAAGTTATTCACAAAGTCATACTTCATGTTTGCATAATAAACATCCTAAATACTGCTACTAGAAGACATTCCTCCTTATTTCCACTAGACAATCTGTTTCTAATAATACACCTAGGAAATGACTGCTCATTGATTTGTTTATTGGCCAAGGTTTGCATCTGTGTATGGCTGATTTTCTGTTTCCACTGACCCTAACTAGCTTATTGACAGGATACTCAAAGTCCTTGAGGGAATAAGACTATCCTTACAAGCAAAGGCTCTTGTGCATAGAAACTGTTTGCATGTTCTAAATTAAAAGGGTCATGTTTAATTTATACGCCTCATTTCTCAAACAGTAAGTACGTTTTATCTTTCCAAAATTGGTTCTGGGAAATTTTTAAAAGTAGATAACATTAAAAAAATTTCCTCCTTTAATTTTTTAACTGAGAAACTTTGATCTTTCCATTGATAAACAAATTCAACATAAATTAGATTGTAGTTATGTCAGAATTCAATTTGGTTCAGATAAAATCACTTATGCAAAATATTTAGCATTAGAAACCAGTATGCAGACATAACCTCACTACTTAAAACACAAACGCTCATTTGTATGTCTTAGTACAATGATTATCTGTTAAAGATAGCATCTGTGTCCTTCCAAATGTGTGTGAGCAGATCCTCAAGAGGTCATATTTTCATGATTTGGGAACTGATCCCCAAGTCAATACTGCTTTGTTGTCTATTGCAATAAGTAGGGGAATGTGCCACAGTTTAGGCTTTTCAGTGAACACTCTGTTTATGATTAATTTCAAGTGTGAGCTGCATTAAATGACTCAATGTTCATCATTTAAGAAGGTGCCCATGATTCAAGCGTAAGAGAGAAACAGACTTTGATGTCATATTACCAAGGCTTGCGTTCCTGTTTTATCATTCCTTAGAGATCTGACCTTGTGCCATTCAACTCACCTTCCAAAACTCTTGCTTCCTCTTTAGGAAATAGAGGTAATTAAATATTTTAAATTACTTTATTTAGTCGAAATAATCAACCAGAAATAAGAACACTTTAAATGTAACATTTAAATACAAAGCTTCATAAAAATTTTACAATAGCATAAGAACTAAACTCAAACATAGTGGTAATATAGGCCAGGCAGGACAGAATTGCTATCAGGTTGCCATGTTTAGGATCTAAAGCCGTCTAGATTACCAACCGGCAAGTTCAAAATTTTGGAGGCAAAGCAGTGACCATAGAACAGGGATTCTCAATCTCTTCAAGAGCTTGTGAAATTGCATTATTCCCTTCTTTTTTTTTTTTTGTATGCTATATGGTGGGCATCACATTTCATTATTTTTCCATGTGAGTATCCCCTTATTGCAGCACGATTTGTTGGATTTTTTTTTTGTTTGGTTGGTTTTTAGTTTGTTTATTTGCTTGTTTGTTTCTTTGGGAAGTTCATGGGCCGGGAATTGAACCCAGGTCTCCTACATGGCGGGCAAGAATTCTATCACTGAAGTACACTCGCACCCCCTCTCTTCATTCTTTGTGGGTTACTATATATAAAGTGTACACTGCATTTTCAGGAAAGAGGAAGCATGAAAGTTGAATGAGCAAATTAGCCAGACAGGGCAGAAAGGAACCATACAAATAATATCCACGGATAATGTGGTACTCATAAAGCAAACATTAAATATTTAACTTTTATTTTGTTTTCTGCACCCTAGTGACTTATAATTACCTAAATAGTTTAAAAGCTGTCCAAGAACATGACAGGAGATAAACAGGAAAACCTGGTGTTGAGTCATAAGAAAAAACATAAAATGGTTAGGAGCAATCGTTAATACTAAGTTCTTTTTCCAAGTTTCATTTTTTTAAACAGGTTTTCTCACAATAACTCAGGAAATTAGAACAAAACTATATGTACTATGTTCGCAGTTTAGGAAAATGGACCCACAATCATGCAATCAAGGCCGCAGTGGAAACTAAATCTTCTGACTCCCAGATGTAGCATTACTTAAAAACATTAAGAAAGATGACTCCTAGTTAGTCTACCTTTGCCAGTTCTTGCTTTTGCATTTATAAATTATTAGCACAAATGGCTACATGCCAAGCTGTTTTATATTGATTTCCTCAGC
>PVIY010019532.1:0-36164 GCA_004026745.1 Myrmecophaga tridactyla | reverse complement strand
GCCAATGTAATAATAGAAATGAAAAGGAATCATTTAATCATTCATTATCCTCAACTCTGCTTTGAGTCCCTACTACAAAGGGAAGAAACTATTGCCCTGGTTCTACGGAGGCTCATATTTTTCTGGAGGGTACAGAACGATAGGAATATATATTATTTCAGTGTATCTTGATAAGTTCAAAGGCCGAATGATTAACAAAGTGAAAGGACAAAACTCGGTCAGAAACATTTAGGGAAAAAAGTTCAGCTCCAAAGCTGACCAGAACTGGGAGCAATGTGGTTTTAGAAAAGTGTTAGGAAAATACAAGTAAATTGAGCATACTATTAATTGAATTTAGAACATAGTTTTTGTTTTATCTGTTTTTACAGACTACAGTGAGAGGTGTATGTGTTTGGGAAAGGGGATATGGGAACGGTAGCTGTGTCAGAGTGAGATCATTGCTGATGGGTAACTAGACCACCTATCTCCCCATATGGCCTCATCCATATGCACATGCTTGTGCTTATAAGATAAAACAAGGCAGTCATGATCGACAGATGATAGCGTCCCTATGTCTGAGCAAAAGCAAACAATCCTGACAGTCATTGATCCATGGTGCTCTGATGTCTGCTGCTCCCTTCTTGGCTCGACCCCATTTGGGCTATAATCTTCACTAATGTTATAACCTGGTACCCTGTTTTGGATCTTTGTTTTGAATTTGACTTCCTAGACCCACTTGCGCTCTCTCAGATAGATAGATAGACAGACAGACAGACAGATAGATAAATAGATAGATAGATATAAATACATACAAGTAAACAAATGATGAAAAAACAAAAGAATTATTATGCTGTCATTTGAAAAATAATTTTGAATATTAAAATATACTAATTTTAAAAATTAAAAAAAGTGAAAGAAAAATACTAATTTTAAACAATTTCCAACTCAAGCAAAGTATAAGCAATAAAATCTTAAATAGGAAAGGATCACTCCTTGTTGTCGAGAGTGGAAGGAAGGCCAATGGCATGTACTTGAGCTGACAAAATTGTTTCTGGCAGTTCTCAAGAAGCCTCTCAGTATGTTTTGGGGACTGAGATATGTACCTCAAATCATTTCATGACAGAAATAAAAATCTGAAATTTAAAGGTATATCTAGAAGTGTACCTCATAAATTATTTAGTAACCTCTAAAAGGAACTGGAATAACCTTTCTTTAGAGTATTTAGAAAAGCCATAAAAATCAGTAGTTCCATGCCCTCTGTTCCTGGGAAAAAAAAGAAAAAGGACAAGAATTCAATGAAAGTCAGGTTATATATCCAGGTAAAATCATGCTATAGGTAACAGTGGACCTGTACTGTCTATTACCTTTCCTAGCCGTGCATCTCTATTGTTATATTTTCATATAATATTAATCTGAAAATGGCGGAGGCTGAAAAAGTAACTATTGTACAAACATTCCCTCCACATAACTATTTAAAAAACTTGAGAATACAAAATGAAACTCTCAAAATATCTTAAAAACAAAGAATTAATGTGACACAATCACATCCTTAATAGAGTTTTATTTTCTCATATTCTTTTATTTCTCTTACTGAATTGAAACTTAATAGGTTTCTTTTAGAAACTTGATTATCAAGACGCAATTGTAGTTTTGTAATAACAAAATTCCTTGCAAAATTAAGTAATCATGACTGAAAGGCATTTATTCATGTTTGTAGGCAACAGTGCTTTATCATTAGCTCAAATTGTCTCAGTATTTTTCACTTTAAGTTAATTAGACTATCACACATTTAAGAAACGGGAAATGTAACAATTTATTGTACTTTCATTCTAGTCATTGTATTTTGTTTTCCACCAGAATGTGTTCTCTCAAATATGTTTATCTTCCGTTTAATTTTCTTATTCTTTTTTTATCTTTCTAAATAAACATTCTCCCTTCCCCTCTTTTATCCCCTTGTAATTTCTAATCTACTTCCTGAGACCTTATTTCTTGTCATCTGAGTGATATTATACAATATTTATCCTCATGTCCCTTGCTTATGTCGCTCAGCATGATGTTTTCAAAATTATTCTGAGCATGTCTCATAATTTCCTTCTTTTGTATAGCCAAATAACTAGAGTTTCAATTTCTCCACATCTTCCCCAATGCTTGTTATTTTCTGTTTTTTTGTGTTTTTTTTTAATAATAGCTAATCCTTGTGAGTACAAATTGGTATCTTATTGTGGTTTTAATTTATATTTCCCTAATGGCTAATGATGTTGAGCATCTTCTCTTGCTTATTTTTACATTTGTGTATCTTCTTTGGAGAAATGTGCATTCTCAAGTTCCTGATAGATTTATTAATTGAGTTGTTTGCCTTTTTGTGGTTAATATTAAGCACTTATCTAACATACAGTTTGCAACAACTTTCTCCCATTATTTCTTTAGTTGCTTGTGTTTTTTGCATCATATCTAAGAATTCATTGCCTAATCCCAGGACATGAAGATATGCCCCTATTTTATCTTCTAAGCAGTTTATAGTTTTAGCTCTTATATTTAGGTACTTGATCCATTTTTAGTCGGGGTTTTTTGCATATAGTGTGAGTTAGGGTCTAACTTCTTACACCTGCGTGTGGATATCCAGTTTTCTGAGCACCATTTATCGAAGAGACTATTCTTTCCCCATTGTGTATACTTAACACCCGTGTTGAAAATTAACTGGGATATGTGGCTTTTAAGGAAGAAAACTATAAAAATGGCTATAATTATTGACCAGTGTTTCCATTATATTTTAACATAAGTATTACAAATCCAGTAACCAACTGACCTTGCCTACACAATGAGCATTTATAATAAACAAAATCCAAAGACCCAAAAATATCAAAAAATTCCAAATTATTTTCCAATCATGATTGGTGCAACTCAGCAAGTATCAAAGATTCTAGGCGTCCAAACAATATAACAAACCTGACTTAGCCTTATCTCCAGCAACTGATAATTCTTGAGAGCACTGCTCTTTAGACTTAGATGACCCTGTCATCCATAATGCATTCCATTCTTTTATTATGAAATGGAGCTGCAACATCTCCCAACCTCTTTTCACTACCTTCTTGCAATAGGTCCTCACATACAACCAAGCCTCCTTCCCTATATAAATACAGTAAATGAATGTAAATGCCTATTTTAGTTTGTTAATGCTGCCAGAAATGCAATATACCAGAAATGGGTTGGCTTTTATAAGGGGAATCTATGAAGTTACACATTTACAGTTCTAAGGCCATAAAAATCTTCAAACTAAGGCATCCAGAGAAAGATACCTTGACTCGAGAAAGGCCAACATGGGAAGGCACCTGAGTGGTGTCTGCTGGTCCTTTGGCTTCTGATTTCAAAACAGCTTCCCCAACATTTTCTTTCTGCATCTCCTAAGGTCTCTTTCTGTGTGAGCTCTGAAGCTTTTTCCAAAATGGTTCCTTCTTAAAGTACTCCGGTAAGCAACCCCTTCTTGAATGGGTGGAAACACATCTCCATGGAAACCACCTAATCAACATGTCCCACTTACAATTGGGTGGGTCACATCTCCATGGGAATGACTTAATCAAAAAGATCCCATCCAACAATATTGAAAGAGAATTAAAGAATATGGCTTTTCTGAGGTACACAACAGTTTCAAACTGGCCCAAGGTCTAAAATATTCTTTGGGCCCAGTATAGAATTTTTGCTAAATTATTTCTTCCAAAATAAAAAAAAAGAAACAGAATGCAAAAGTATGTTTTCATAATGTAAATGTATACTGTCAATTAATTAAGAATTTTCAAAGAATTTTTATTCTTTTGTTTCCTTTATTGCTGTCTTTAAATCTTAATTCTGCATAACATGTTGTCTCCCTTATAATTATTTATTTTAAGACTCTTTCTTCATCTAGTTGCAATTTATATGCCACCAGTACATTCCTGATAGCTGCCAAATAACTGGTTCTGAACACATGTCCCTTCCTTGGTGTTGTGATTAGAAATTTTAATTGTATTCTGAGGCTTCTTTAATTTTTTTAAAAAATATCTTCAGCTTATAAAATTTGCCTCTCAACATTTTCTGGAAACAGTCCCAGGCTCAACATGTAGATCACATCCTAAGTACACTGCATTCACTGTAGCCTATCATAATATTCTGAATTTAGATATGTAAATTCACACAAAATTCCAATGTCAGGTACTTCCTTCACAATAATAAAAAGCTACTGACCAGCAGTTTAGAGTGAAATGAAAATAATATGAAGAGACGTGTACTAGAACAAAGAGGTCAAGGATATTGTATATAATTTTAATTGTTTTAGATAATTTGCTTTTGTAATAAAGCCATAAATATTAGAAAGAATGACAGAACTTATAATGACCTACTCAATGACTTGTCTGTACATTAGTTTTTTTTTTGAGATTTCTGCACTCCCTTCCCAAATTAATTGCTTTCATATCACATGTATTTTCAGGAACAATGTAACAAATAATAAAAACAAAATAAGGTCATTTCATTTGATTAAGGACAAGAGTGGTTCCTGCAAAATATTATTAAAATGACTATTTAAATTGCACATACCCTGTACTCAAAATTGTTGTGCAAAAGTGTTATGATGTGTGGAGATGATGGATGAGGGAGAAATAGAAACTATTAATAAATGAGACTGCTTAAAACTTCTAAAAGAACATCCAAAATTTTTACATTATCTCATTGAGTACCTGGAACAAACCCATAAGCCATATGTTACTAATTTTCTTATCAGATGAGAAAACTGATACTTGGAAGATTTGCTCAGGAACAAGTAGTGAGTGTCAGAATTGGAGTCTTGCTGAGACTGCTTGACTTGAAAGACTGAGCTCCTAGCCATCGTGGGGGGGGGGGGACTCTATAAAGACAATAAAGTTATTTTTATTGTTTCACTACATTCCTATGATATTGGTTACTATGGTGATTTTTGTAACATTGTCCTCAAAACTTGGATCCTTGCCATGCCTCCTGGTAGGCAATGTATTTCTCCATCCTGTTGTCTGCTTGCCCATGAAACTTGTTTGGGCCAATTAAACATGAGTGGACTTGCTGTACTCCACTTCTGAACTGAGCTTTAGATATATTCACATGGTTTGGTTTTTGCCTCTTCTGTTTCTGCCCTTCGTTATGACAACAGCATGTCCTGTGTAAGGCTCCCCTGAGCCTGGAGGTTTAGATGAAAAGACATATGAAGCTGATCTTAAAGCCAACAGGAGCCTAAAACAGGACCAACCACCAATGGCATATAATTTGAGTGGGAAATAAATATTAAAGCCACTGTTATTTTGGGACTAGTTGGTACACAATATAACTTTAAGACAGCTAACTAATACATTTATCAAACATTTAGGTGACAGTCTCAGATCAAAATTGCTCATTTTAAGTGACTACTTTTGCTCACTTAGGTAGAAAACATAACTTGTCCCAACTTTTTCTTAATGCATATAGAAAGTAGAAAGTTGTTCTAGAAATTACATATATATCTTACATAGACAGAATACTGTTTTTCAGCATAATTTTGTGGTGCTTATTCCAGGAATGTACTTCTGTGTGAATATATATCCCCACAGTGGTACCAAGAAGATGGAAATTCACTCATTTTGTTTAAGCATTAAGAAATGTTTAAGCATTTCTCTCTGTAGGCAGTTTTTATAAATAATCCTGGGAGCAGTTACTCATTATGTAAGCAATGCCTTACTGAGCATGTGTTTATCAAAGTAATTTTCTCCATGATTGGACATGCCTGGGGTGGTTCCAGAGCAATCAGTAGTTACAGGGAAAGGAGAGGAGTCTGAAAACAGAGTAAAAAGGGGGCACAGGCAGAGGCTGGGATATGAAGGAAATATTGGGCTCTCCTTTGTAACACTGTATTGATGTCAGGAATCAGCAAATATATTCTTAAATGCAAGCTTTAATAACATTTTAATATATTTGTTACAAACTGTGAACAAAAGTATGCATATTCTGAATCATGTGAATGACCACCTTTTACTTCAATATATCACACAATGTCAGGTCTGGGTAGTTTGCAAAAGTTTATATTTATGATAGAATTGGGCACTAAGTATTACTGCTGTAAATTCCTGGGCTAATGAGGAAAGAATGAATGCTAGTGTAATGAGCCAGTGACATATTTGAGTGAAGTAAAGGTCACAAGACTTCAAGGCACAATGTCCAAAGAAAGATTCTGCAATAGTTTAACCAGAAAAGCCATATAATGCAATCATTAGGAGCATAGCTCTGGGGTATGAAGTCTAAAGCACCTGTGCCATAAAGGTAATTAATCTGTTCATTTGGTAAACTGTAATTTAGCTTCATGGTACATCATTATCTTTCACATTAAAATTAATGTTGACAACTTGAATTTTATTGTTATTATGGTTTTATTTGTATTTAATTTATAGATGTTTTAATTATAGTTGCATAAGTTACAAGCATAAATGTCAATACCTAGCTTCATATTTCTATATTTTTAGGAAGTATAATAAATATTCAACATTGGGGGTTTGCAGGAATTGTGTTTTCCTTATACAATCCCTACTCATTACAAGAAACATTTTTCTCAAGCCATAAACTTGCCTTGTACAGCTAGGTAAAGAAGTTAAATCTCACAATAAAATCCGTAAATTTACTATATTTTTGATGTTTTTATTTTATGTTTAGTTTTTTTAATATCCTTTAAACTCATTTAAAAAAATTAAAAATATGGCATTTCCAGCTGAGATTCTCAGTGATTTTACTTTATAATTTTACCCTGGTCTACAAAGCAGAGAATAAGAACTTTAGTTAGATAGATGAATGTATTAGTTTTCATTCTGCTAAAACAAATACCAGACAATGGGAAAATTATTGGCTCATGGTTTTAAGGCTCTAATCCAAAATCAAGGTATTAGTAAGGCAATGCTTTCTTCCCTAAGACTATGGCTGTTTTGAGCCTACTGGCCGGCAATCCTGGTGGATCCTTGGCTTTTCCATCACATGGCGACATTCCCTCCTTTCTCTTCCAGGTTCACAGACTTCCAGCTTCTAGCATCTCACAACGGCTTCTCCTTCTGTGTCCAATTTCCTTTGCATATAAGGACTTCAGCCATATTGGATTAAAACCCACCCTCTTCCATTCTGGCCGTACCCTAACTAAGAACATCTTCAAAGGTCTTGTTCACATTGGGTTCACATCCTCATGTCCAGAGGTTGGGACATGAACATGTCTTTTGTGAGGGACATGATTTAATCCCCAGCAATGAACATTTAGAGAGAATGATGGGAGTGCCAGCTCTTTAATCTACTCTTCAAGGAAGTTGGGGAAGAGAATTTCTTTGCAGCTTGAAATCCAAAAATCTCTAGTGATGAAATTTAGAATTGTTAAAGGTCCATTTCAATTCAATAACACTTGAAAAAGGCTTTTTTCTAATGCCAGATTCTAATGATATTGGCATGATCGCAAGGTACTTTTATTTGCAAACTGAAGAAAGAGTTACTTGGTCCACATTCAGCTTATTCTCAACTGCTGACTTCCTTGGCTGGCCAAGCTTCCAGGGGCTGCACCCATCAATCCAAACTGGCTTTTTTAAATGTTCTGCTCTGCATCTAGACATCCATTAGATGACATGTGCTGCTCTAAGCCAAGACCTAACTATACTGGAGAGCTCAGTGAGTGATAGTTCATTGTAATATTGTCTTTCCTCCTGGAAAGTTGTTCATTGGAATACCTAGGTATTTTGGGCAATTAGAGAAGCCCAGATTGTTGTAGAGATAATTTTAGACAATTCTTGAAAATAGTATCTGGTACAAGCTTCTTGCACAGAAATTTCTTCCTTAAAACTGACCCAGCTAATGAACCTGTGTTCCTGGCCAAATTCCACTTGATTGCAAAGGAAACCCTTCTTCATTGAAAAAAAAAAAAATGCATCAAACTCCTTTCTCTTCTTCTAGCTGACATTTATGATTCATTTGAGGTTATTGTTTCCTTGTAGAAAGATATGATTCTCCAAAACTGACATTTAAAAAGGTGAGAAGTCGTTATTCATGAATGAGCCTAGTCATCTTATAGGCTATATTTTAATTGTGAAGATTACAGCATCTCCAATCTCTCTTCTTAAGAAAAATACATATATTTTAATCATTGTGGAATGATAGTTACTATTTCTGTTAGCTGCACTCTCTTCTCTACTATTTCTGTTGGCTGAAATTACATCTGTAGGTTTAATTTATTTCCCAGTTTTGCAATTACCAGGGGTTTTTTTCTGGGTTTATGTTGACCTATATATACTAAAATTTGAATTTAAAATTTCTGGTCGCTGGAGATGAAAATTTTCCTACTGAGATAATTAGGCAGTATGGTTGTAGTTTTTCAATGTGTGCTGTAAATTTCAGTGAGGATTGTCCTCTATAATTGCTTTTAGCACTTTCTGATTTTTGTCCTTGGCCCTATGCTTTGACTTCAGCAGCACCTGAAACACATCATTTTCTTCCTTCTAAAGGAGGTCACTAGCCTTTGCTCTCTGCACTGTGGTGAGACTGAAGGAACACATAGCAATCAACAATAACATTAAGTTATAAATAAGATGATAAAATCTTATTAAAATATTAATCACATTTTCATGTAGTTATTATCATCAGATGTTTTATTTGTCTGAAAGGTAAATGTTCATTAAAAGAGGCCCAAAATAGCGCTTTCCATTCATTTTGTGGTTTTTCATCTAACATTTTACTGAAATGATTGAGTGATTTTTTCTACTTATTTGGATTAAAAAGATGATAAAATACAATTTTTCTCTTCATATCAGTAATTTAAATAGTGATGAGGGAGTTTTGGGTTAATAACTATTTAATATAAGAATTGCTTAGAATTCATAAAAATATGCACAGTAAGTGTGAAGATGTAAAAAGAAATGTACTTATGGGAGTAGGGGTAGAATTTCCTTAGAAACTACTAAGAATTTTGTTTAAACTTCTGCGCAGTCAGAAAAGATTTTTAAAGAAAAATAAAACTCCCTTTAAAAAAAGTTTTGAAGTAATTAACATAACCTTGGCTCTAACCCATTTAGCAGTTTGGAAAATACTTATTTCTGGTAGAATTAAATTTGCATTTAATACCAATTCATTTTTTATGTAAATAATTGTGACAGGCTTATTTGGGTGGATGATAATTTTGGTTAATAATGGGGGCATTGGAAATGGTATAAGAGAATGGGAAAATTAGTATTCAATTATAAAATAAGGCTACAAAATAAGGCAAAGGGCTGGATGGTAAAAATAAAATACTGCTAATTATGGAGATGACTTATTTCTGAATTTGGGAGACTCGGATGGTAAAAATGTTAGGTATTTCAGGATATGACCCTTCTGTTAGTAAGTATTTACAATAAATAAAATTAGGGCTGGTAAGGGAGCTAAGACAGGTCAGCTATGAAATATGAGGAAACAGGGCAAATAAAGGAGACTGCCAGGAGACACTGAGGACTGGGTGATAGGTTTCAAAGGAGATTGAGGTATAGTGAGAGAGAGCTCTGAATTGCATTCACGAAGGCAAATTAGAAGGGTTGTTTTAGGTACTTGAACAGATGCTCACTCTGGCTGACCTAAGCAAAAACGGAACATATTGGAAGGCTATGTTATTGGGTACAGCATCCATGAGAAGATCAGATGGGAAGCTAGGATGAAATGCTTCCTGCTATTTTCAGTTTTTGCACTTGTACATACAATATAGATTAGAGGGAGAGAGTGTCCACATGGTTATCTTGGGTTATCCATCTAACTCTTGTCTAGGGAAAGGCAACACATCTTCATTAAAGCTCTCCCTAGCCTATGAACAAGAGGAGGAAAGGCAATTTCTCTAAGAAGAAATTAATGAAAGAAATGTGTTAAACAACCAAATAACAACAGCAACAAAAGTGAAAATGGTCTAGAATTGCAGATAAGCCTATAGATACCGCTGCTGAAAGAAAAATAAAACAACAGTAGAAACAGCGTGCCAAGAGATAAAATAATATTTTTAAGGAATCTACTGTGACCATTCATTGATTTATCCATTCTCGTTAGTAAAATTTTGTGGCAATGTTTTGTTTTGCTTTTTTGTTTACAAAAACCTAGTTAGTTGTCTTAGTTTACCAAGACTGCTATGGCGAATACCACACAATACCTTAGCATGTTGGCTTAAATACGTTGAATTAAACAACAGGAATTTATTGTCTTATGGTTTTGGAGGCTAGAAGTCCAATATCAAGGTATTAGCAGGACTTGCTCTTTTCCCACAGGCACTAGCATTCAGGCATTCCTTCATCACATGGTATTCTCTCTCTCCTTGGGGCTGATTTCCACTGGTTTCTAGCTTCTATTTCCATGTCTAATTTCCTTTGCTTCTAAGGACTACAGCCATAGGATTAAGGCCCACTCTGATTCAATTTGACCTCATCTAAATAGAATTTTCAGAGATCCTACTGATAAATGAGTCCACACCTTAACTAATAATTACACCTTCAGAGGTTCACACCCATAGGATGGGGGTTAGGCCTTGAACATGTCTATTAAGAGATGTGCATTCTTATTCAGCGCTCAAACAGATTTTGATTCAAGGGAATACAGGTCAGGGTAAATCATTGTATCAGTTGCAGCTGAGACTGGAGACCAAGTTCAAGTCAAGAAGAGATGATAAGATAGACACTGACATCCTTGTCGACCTTCACACAGAGGCAGCCTGTCACCCTGCTTATCTCTTTGAGGAAGACGTTCTAAGGAAGGGTTTCAGGTCTGCTGAGAAATTTTAGACTCAAAGCTCTTGGCAATGTCACTTAACTACTTTCTGTTTCTGAATCTCTCTAACGATTAAATGGATGTTTTCCTTTTTCTGCCAAATTTTGTGCCTATGCATCAAAGGAGTCATGTTTGAGGTTGAGTACAATAGAGGACCTCTTAAGTCCTAGAAGATTTATTACGGCCTTTCTTCTTTCAATAAATTTTATTAAATATTTACAATCAATCAGGCATTGTGCCATTTAATTCCAATCTCTGGAAACCCAATCCTCCTTAAACCAGGCACCTGACAATACCAGTATTTAGGATTGCATATGCTGCCTATTACATATTTTTCTTTTGTAAGTGTCAATGACATGAAAAGACCATGGAAACCTCTCATTGAAAATACCAAAGCTAATGAACTATCAGTTAATCTAAGTTTTAATTATACTAGCCTAATTAGAACTACGTACTATGTATTCACTATACCTTAAGAATAATTTCAAAATAATGACTCTGATATAGAAAAAGTATTAGCAAACATATAAATTGTGTTTCATTCCATATTTCTCTTTGCAAAGCTAATGGCTAAAGGCACTGCCTTGGTTAACGTTAGCATTAGAAAATCATTCAGGTACTTTGAAATATTACTGAAGCTTATATTTATGAACTATTTTCATCTAGGCCTTATGGATTTTCCTTCAACAGTCATACTCTGATTTAGGTTTGTGAGATGATTTTCATTGCCTGTCATTTCACAGCAGCCCACGTCTATGTCAACCATCAGAACCTGTACATTAAGAACTTTTAAGTGTTTTCCTATCTATTCTGTTTATGTTAGTGACCAAGAGTGCACACTAAATAGTCAGGTGCTCTTGCATTCAAATCCTTACCATACTATTTGCTAATTGTGTGACTTTGGAAATGTATGCCTCCTAGTCTGTTTTCTTATATCTGCAAAATACTGAATCAAAAAAGTACCTGCCACTTACATGTAAAACACTTAGGCAAATTTTGGCACATGCTAAGCATTCAAAAGATATTAGCTTCTAATACATCATTGTTCAGTTCAACTGACTTCCCTTCTTACAAAGTCATTCTAGAAGTGTTCCATTTGAATGACTCCTGTTTTGATTCTGATCAATCAGGCAGTGATAGAAAGCTGATACCAACCTGTCCCTTAATGTCCATAGAAGCCTTCTAGAAGATTGGTTACAGTTATTGCTCTAGTTTTCTTTGCATTTTGACCTAGAGTCTCATTTTTTTTTATTATCTCCTGTATTAGGGTTCTCTAGAGAAACAAAACCAACAGGAGATACCTGTAAATATAAGATTTATGCAAGTGTCTCATGTAGCCATGGGAATGCAAAAGTTCACAATAGATAGGGCAGGCTGTGAAGATGACAGCTCTGATGTAGGGTCTCCAGGAGTGCCACAGGAGAGACTTGCTGGCTAAAGAAAAAATGAAGTCCCTCTTCTTCCTTAATAGTCTTTTCCTGGTTGGATTATCTCATTTGTGGGAGACACACCATTAGTAGATCACAGATGTAATCAGCCACAGCTGCAATCAACTGACTGATGTTTTAATAAGCCAGCCTTCTGGTTTATCAACCAGCCAAGAAATATCCTTTCAGCAATGATCAGGCCAGTGCTTGCCTGACCAGACAACTGGGTACATCACCTGGCCAAGTTGACACCTGAACCTAATCATCACATCTCCTATCTGTGATTATTAGGAATCAAATTGTGAAGTGCAAAAAGAACAGCATTTCACATATTTCTTGAAATGTCTGGCTTTGCATATAGTTTTCCTGGAAGAGGCTTATATATAACTTGATATCCTCAAATCTAGGAATAGCCCAAGTGTTTGCAGTATATACATCTAAAGGCACATATAATTCTTAGACTGCAAGCTCCACAAGCACTAATTATTTTCTAACCTGCTATTTTCCATGCCACCCGCCCCTCAAATAAGCTTAGCCCTCAATGACAAAAGCCAAGAAAAGAAAGAAAAGTTACCACTTTCTGTAATTGTCTATAACTCCTACCAACACATGGGGGCCACCAGGTGAATGAGCTGCACCATCTCCCAGCTGTGGAATTCAACAAAGCAGCAGTGTGGAAAGGCAAAAGAAGGGAGCCTATATGGATTCTGATATACACAGTTTATGCCTCCTCAACCTCATCTACAGGAGACATGCTAAGTGTGTACAATGCATAGGTTGCTTTCCAGCTCACAGGCCCTCTGCAGCACTTTGCATTTACTCTCCAAACCCTTCCCTTAAGAACTCAAAGCCACCCTCTTCTGCTTCATTCCTTCCACCAGGGTTGAGCTTGCCAGCACTCAACTAACTCTATCTCTGATTGATGGTTACTTTATTTGCATATTGTTTTACTCAATACAATGACGTGCATAAGGAGAGTGAATTGTAACTGGCAATCAGGAGTAAAGCCTGCACAGCCCTTGTGCTTCCCTGTGTTTACTTCAGCCATGTCATTGACTTTTCCAAATTTTAATGGTTTTGAAAACATAGAAGCAAAACTCACCTCAACAACATCTTCTATGGTTCTGTCCAACATGCTTTCTCTTAAATATCATTTCAACTAATGCATTTCTATTGATTTAATGTGATACATTTAAATATTTAATAAATTTCTATTACAATAAACTACAAATCATTTCAAAACAAGCATAATCTGAGATTTTCCTTCACAAGCTCATTAACCAAATTCAATTTATATGTGTGTTCAATAACCTCATAAAATCCCTTAATCCAGGAAAAGAAACTTCTAATCTCTCTGATCAATACTATTATGGATTACTGGAAATGCCTGTCTTGCTCATTATCAAATCACAACTGCTTTGAGAGAATTTGGCGCATAATAGATTTTTATTTGAGCAAATGAATGAAAGAAGTCATTATTTGCATGCCATCTATGGATTACCTCAAGCTTTGGTAAATAGCAATATTAGAAGGATAGCAGTGATCACTTCATGAGCTAATTATTTAACTAGTTTTATACCACCTTTCAATCTATTAAATAACCAATTAATTAACTAAAGGCATCAATGCCAATTATCTTTCTTGAGAAATGCCCACAGCAGCATAAGCATTCTAAATCTACTTATTGTTTTATATTAGAATGTGACCCAATTTATCAGAGCAGACTGTGCAGACTGGTAAAGGTCAGAACCTAGAACTTGAGTGGAGAATGGAGACCTGGAAGACAAGAACATCAAAAAGGTATGAAAAAAATAATGAACTTAAACCAGTTGTAATTGTGGGATTCAGCAAGTGGTGCAAGGAGGTGACAGGAAAAGTTCTGAGAAGGTGAACAGGCAGGCAACCAGCTTTCACCATGACCACCACTCATCAAATACCAGGACCAATGACTCAGGGGACTCTCTACCTGCACAGACAATTAGTACAAACAGACAGGGCATTTAAAGAGCTGGGAAGGAGATTTGGAAAAATGGAATCAGAATATTCTTCCTTGCTACTTTTCTCTTTACATATAAGTAGTGACCACATTACCCATCTCCTTGTTATGTGAAGTGTGATCTGCAGACCAGCAGCATCTGCTTTGCGTGGGAGACGCTCAGACCAAAGCAGAAGCCTACTGAATCAGAATCTTTATTTTAATAGGATGTCCAGGTTATTTGTATGCACACTAACTCTAGAGAAGCACTACGCTAACACCCCAAGGTGGTCAGAAGCTTGGGGCCACCATGCAGAGAGGCCCTGGGCACAGGACTTGATCACCATATGAGCCTGTGACTTTATGGCATAGAGTCCTTGGGATGAGGACCAGAATGGCAGGTCTGGAATGGCAGGCCTCTCGGGTGACCTGCAGAGACACATAGCTTCTGGAAATGAATGGCAGTCCCAGATACATGGATAGTCCTAAGAGTACCAGATGACTCTCTGATAAAAGATATACTGCACTGGGGAATTGAATCCTTTTCCATCCTGAGCCTGGATTAGTGCTGAACTTGGCAGCAAGGAAACCTGGGAACAGAGAGATTTTTCCTAATGCCTTCATCAACTTCTTTGATATGTTACAGGCCTATAGAAACAGATACTGCAAGTTATTTCTACATACAATTCTACAGTGTCTTGACCTGAATCTCATAGGAAAATAGAATCAAGAAAAGAAAAGGGGAATAATAAAACAGTGTCCCTAAGAGTACTCAGAACTTACACAAAGGAAGAAGAAAATTAATAACCATAGACATCTTCTTAGGGAGAAAAAAGGAAGAAACAGAATATTACCTTCTCCAAACAAATAAAAAGAATAGCAAAAGCAAAAAAGGGATCTAATTACAGCATAAAAATTTGCACTAGAAGGTCAACAATTTTAAAATTTGAATTTTAAAAGTTAGTAAATTAATTAAGAAGAAGGTGGTCACTGCTAAGAATCAAATTACTAATATAATTTTAGAATAAGAAAAATTTCAAAACACAGTGCAAAAATATCAAAAGATAAAATCCATGGGATAAAAGATAAGGGACAGGGACTGCTACAGTAGCAATTTGTAGGAAATATAAAGGAAACATTAGAGATAGAGGAAAATCCATAAGTAAAGAAACAATAGAGAAAATTTTCCATGAAGTACCTGTTTTAGTTTCCTGGCTGTTAAATAAATACCATACAATGCTGTGGTTTAAACAATAAAAATTTACTGGTTCATGATTTGAGGGTATGCGAAGTCCTAAATCAAGACATCAGGAAGCCAATGTTTTCTCCAGAAGACTGGGGCATTCAGGAGCTGACTGCTGACAATCCTTGGTCCTTGGCTTTTCTGTCGCATGGCAATGCACATGGCACTTTTCCTACCTTCTTTGGGTTCTATTGATTTCTGGCTTCTTCCTGTGGCTTTCTCTGTGTGTGTCTGAGTTTCATTCAATTTATGAAGGAGTCCAGTAAAAAGGTAAAGACCCACCCTGATTTAGTTAAGTCACATGGTGGCAGGTTTGAAAGGATGTATGTACCCTAGAAAAGCCATGTTTTAATCCTAATCCCATTTTGTAAAGGCAGCCATTTCTTCTAATCCCTATTCAGTGTTGGATGTTTGAAACTGTAATTAGATCATCTCCCTGGAGAT
The DNA here is from genome assembly GCA_004026745.1 of Myrmecophaga tridactyla. Lineage (NCBI taxonomy): Eukaryota > Metazoa > Chordata > Mammalia > Pilosa > Myrmecophagidae > Myrmecophaga > Myrmecophaga tridactyla. The sequence goes on along the minus strand of PVIY010019532.1, from coordinate 20,326 downwards.
GTGATTTAATCAAATGTGGTTGTTAAGCTGGATTAATTGGAAGTGTGTCTCCACCTGTTTGGGTGGCTCTTGATTAGTTTACTGGAATCCTATAAAAGAGAAAAAGAGAGAAAGCCAGGAGATTCTGAGAGAGCAGAACAACATAGCCATGAGAAGCAGAGAGTCTACTAGCCAGCAACCTTTGGAGATAAAGAGGGAAAATGCCTCCCAGGGAGCTTCATGAAACAGGAAGCCAAGAGAGAAAGCTAGCAGATGATGCCATGTTCACCGTGTGTCCTTCCAGATGAGAGAGAAACCCTGACTGTGTTCACCATGTGCCTTCTCACTTGAGAGAGAAACCCTGAACTTCATTGGCCTTCTTGAACCAAGGTATCTTCTCCTGGATGGATGCCTTTGATTGGACATTTCTATAGACTTCTTTTAATTGGAACATTTTCTCAGCCTTACAACTACAAACTAGAAACTTATTAAATTCCCCTTTTTAAAGTAATTTCGTTCTGGTATGTTGCATTCTGGCAGCTAGCAAACTAGAACACATGGTATCTGAAGTAACCTCATCAAAAGGTCTTATTTACAATGGGTTTACACCCACAGGATTGGATAAGAATAAGAACATGATTTGTTTTCTGGGGGTATATAACTCCAAGCCTCCACAATACTTTTTAAAGTACTTTGTTAAAAGTACTCTTAAAGAATCAGAACAGAGATCTCAAGAAAGGATAAGAAGCAAAAGAAAAGGTGAGGTGCTGAACAAACAGTAGGATGCCGTGAAACTTAACAAGGTCAGTTTGTGTGAATGTATATATATGTATGTTTGAATCTAAATGGATAATATTTAGAAAAAGATTCTTGTAACAGAAGAATTGTAGTTAAAGAATAACTGGGTAATTATTTGGAATTATGAGATTTAAACAATTTTGGGAAAGCCAAGGAGTTGGAAGAGGACAGAGTCAGTAGAGGGAAAGGAAGCAAAATACCACAGGAGGCTAAGGTGGTAAGGAAACCAGTGCAGAGATAAAAGTGGCCCAAGGAGTTGAGGTCCTTGGTAAGTGGTAAAAGATAGCTAGATAGACATCAGTGATGATATATAGCAGATATTTTATTATCATAAAATAGAGAAATATGTGTTAATTATGATATTGGAAGTGGAAAGCTAACATCTCATGGAGTGGAAAAGGGACTAAAATACAAAATAGTTACCAATTATCAGGCTGGTGACTGATATTTGCACAAGGCAAAAACCAATTTCCTGAGTAAGACTAGACTAGCACATACAAGGATTTAATGCCACGAATCAGAGGGTTGTGTTAGAATTACTTAAATTTATTCTACCTAAGTTGACAGTGGAGGCAAATATTTAATACCAATATTGTCACTGCTGTTTGACATTTGATGACCCAGTAGTCACTTTATAGCTTTAGGGTTATAAGACTATGAACTTATCACTATGAAAATGAATTGCCCTTCTTACAGTGTTCCTGAAATAACGTGTAGCTTTCTAATTGTTTGGATTCTGAAATAGGGAGAATACATTAATTTCATCTATGATTGCAAATGTGAAAAAAAAACAAAAATAATCTTTTTTTTAAGTCAAAGATAGCAAATGTTTTAACTGCAGAAATAGTTGTTCATGTTCGTAATTGGAATCTTTGTATTATACATACCTGAAACAATCCCAATATTTTTGAAGGTGTATGTTCAACCTCCCTTTCAAATAATAGCATGTTATTCTACATGATGGTCAGTTTTCTATATTTATATATTCTAAAGTTTAACTTGTATAGCCAAGAGACTGTATTCAACTCGGTGAAGGATTCTCAGGGAACAAAGAGTGTGCATGCTACTGTGAGGTAGCTGTTACATGATCACGACACTGCACAGCAATGTCCTGCCCTAAGAAATGGGAATAATGGCTTAACTGTGAACAGTACTGGGTAATGGAAGCTGCCCTGTATCCTCAATTCTAAGTCTCTGGACCTACAGCTGCTCAGTCCGTCTCTAAGACCACAGGGACCAGTATGTGGGAGGTTTCTTCAGTACTGCTGCATCAGGGCCATATCATGTCTCAAATCTGCCTCCAGACTTCTCCAGGAGATGTGTGTGTTCAAAAAGAGGAACAAAAAGAGACGTCTTCATTGAGGGAAATCAAGGAATGGATGGTAAACTTATATAGGCATATTTATCCACAAATCACACAACCACATAGGCTTGGAGATAGAGATGGGAAGCAATGGATAAAAAAACAAAAATAATTGGCTTATTCCACCCTTACCATAGTTATCTCAGCAATTTCATCCAGCCACCTCACACAATTATTAATAAATTTGAGTCCCTTTAAAATGTAATATTCAAGAATAACATCATTGAAGCTGATATTACAAATGGAAAATATTTTTACATGACTAATATGATCATGTGCTCTTTAAGTTTATCTTCTGAAGAGTTTTTTGCCTTATGGATAAGTCTGTTCTTTCTGTATTTGATCTAACTCTCTTGGAACAATTTTGTTCCGAAATCTAACGTCAAGGTTCTAAGAGAACCTAAGGGAAAACTCTGAGCTTTATCTGAGAAACACCAGTAGTTTGAGATAGATTTACAGCCTTTAGTGTAAGCAAAAGCTGAGTGATTAAATTGGGTAACTTTTTTCCTAATTCCTGGCAGTTGATACGGTGCAGTGAACTTAGATCTTTTCTTAGTTGTTTTTATGGGCAGGAAATTGCTTCTCCAGAAATAAACCTTTTTTTCCTCAAACTGTGCTTAAAGATTATGTTTAAAGGACTGTGTCCCTGCTATTTCACTTGTAAACCTTATAAGATATTATGAATCTGTTGCTTATTTTAATTACATTATTTTATATGTATTTGGGAGATATACTTGTTATAAACTTTTTAAATGTTAAGCTCTAATTGCTTTGCTTTTAATTTTTACATTTGGGAGCTATGATTTTACCAATATACAAAGATTTCAATATGAATTCAGAAGTTCCTAGATTTTTACATTTATTTCAAAATGCATTTGAAAAGTTCTCTGGTAGAACTGAGGGTATATCTCTGCAATATAAAAATAAATAATGTTTCTATATAAACTCCTTTTAATATAATTGATATTGTCTTGCAATCTATTTACCTCTCTTAGATTTAATTCCTGCTAGTCATGTTTTACTATCAATTCCAGCCTCCAGATAATTATCATTGATGAGAAAAGTGGTACAAATATATGTTAAATAGATCTGCCTCTCTCTATCCTCTCCTGACATAATGTCCCTACTATTTATGGTAGCTGATCTTAAATACTCAAAATCAGTTAATATTGGAGTGTGAGAGGCCAATAAAAATAACCAGGTCAATATCACACCCAGTATAGAAAAACCCTTGTTTTTTGTGGCTTACAAATGATAACTGACCACTATTGAACTCTTCCAAGAATAAGTGTATTATTGGGAAATATATCCATGGACTAAGTTAAGTCTGCATTTAAATAACGTTAAACAATTGTCCAAACTTCCCATCTGCATCTTTGGAAAAGCCTAATATTTATCTATACGAGAGCCTTTCAGATCTTCGAAGACTCATTATCATTATCTTGTGGAAGTCTTTTCCCTGTCTTCCTACCTCTCTACTAAACACTCATAATTTCTTCAACATTCTTCCCATGAATATTTGTAGTGATTGTCTTTCCTCTGGCCCTTGCCCTGTTTTTCCCAAATCTTTGATAACTTTTATAACCAATGGAGATTTTAAGTTCATGAACACCTTTTCGATTATTATCTGATACTAGAAAGGAAGGTTTTCCTAGATTCTCAATCTGTCAAGCCATACTTTATCATATTTATATTAATGCAACCCGAGTTTAATGGATCCCTCACTTTGCAAGGCTTTTATTTTGCCTTGTAATGATTTTTCAATGAACAAAAATGTTAAAATCTTGTTCACATAAAATACTATTTAGACAGGTGTACTTTCATGCTGTGTTCATGCAATTTATTTGGGAGAATGTAAAATCAAGGCTTTATGTTTATCACTGCTAACATTCATTTTGTTAGTTTTGTTTCATAGTATACATTTGGAAGATTTTTTTTTATTTGCTTCTAGTTTTTAACATATTAGCAAATAAGTCTTTCAGAGTTAAGTACCTCTGTTATAGTAACTGATGAATGGGACAGTATTAAATTATGTCTTAGAGAATCTCTCTCAAGGTCAATATAAATTACATATGTAGATAATGATAAAATGGGTTAATTACCTAATTCTATCCAAGTTCAGTGGTTCAACCATTTATAGATCCACCAAACTATATGTTTATATAACCCATATTTCTCTAACGTGGCCTACTTTAAAAGCTATGAAAATTTATGAAATATGTTGGCAAAATCAAGATTTTCAGGTTCTGTAACATTTAAACTATATACCACTTCTAGAATCAAAAAACAGGGAACATTTATTTCAGTGTTGTTTAGTCTTGCTAAACTCAAGCTAGCCTCAAAAGAAGATTTCAACTATTAAATACAATTATGCTGTGCACAAAAATTTTGTAAATTTTAAAAGCAATATGCATTATAAAGGACAACTAAGGGTTGAAAAAAGTCTGTTCTAAAATTTTTTTTTGAAGACAATATTAAACACATGGTCAATAGTTTAAAAAATCTCTGATTCCTATAACAAAATATAGTAAATAATAAATCTTAATACATATTTATGAAATGACTGCCTGTAGTTGACTGTGCCAAAGTGCCACATGAAGCCCCTGCCTGGAAGTCTATGTGACTGCTGCAACTGGCTGATATGCAATAATGATGACTGTAGCATGGATGGATTCTTATGAATGCAGTACAGGTAAAACAAGGAGAAAATGACAAGTACAGGTCCATTAATTCTCAGGTCCAAATTGTGAAAGATAGAGGACTTCCAAAACCACCCTAAAAGAAGCTCTTATTTCTTGTAGCCACAGGGTTGATTTGGCTGAAAATCAAACACAAAATGTAATTGTGTGGGTTGCTGTGTTACAAAGTGCTTACTCTCCTTTGATTGCCTAGTGTGATTGCTGGGGATTAAATCATGTCCCCCATAAAAGGCATGTTCAGACCCCATCCCCTGGTCATGTAGGTGTGAACCCATTTGTAAAAAAAATAAGGCTTTTGAAGATGTTATTAGTTAAGATGTGCCCTAACTGAATGAGTGTGGGCCTTTATCCAGTATTGCTGAAGTCATAAGCAAAGGAAATTGAACATGAGAAAGAAGATACAAGAAGCAACAAGAAGCTGGAAGTCAATAGGAGAGAAAGGAGAAGATACCACCATGTATGTTGCCATGTGATAGAAAAGCCAAGGAACCCTATAGATTGCCTGCCAGCCAGAAGATAATAACCCAGGGAGAAATTAAACCTTCTAGCCTCTGAACCTATGAGCCAATAATTTCCTCTTGTAAAGCCAATATATTGGATAATATTTATTTTAGAAGCTATCAAGTTAAGACAATGACTGTGGGGCAGGGTTTTCCAATCTAGGCACTACTGACATTTGGACAGGATAATTATTTGTTGTGGGGGACTGACCTATCTATGCCTCGTAGGGTGCTTAGCAGCATCCCTGATCTCTACCATCTAGACACCAGTATTATTCTCGTTCAGTCAAGGCAAAAAAATGTCTTCAAACACCCACCATTGAGGAGAGACAAAATTATGTCTGCTTAAGAACCATTGCTCTAAGAGATACCACTTGTACAAGTTTCATTTTACTGCAGTAAGAAATTAGCAGTAATTTAGTTGCTTAAAGCAATACAATGTGTTTTCTTACATTTCTAGGGGTCAGAAGTATGAAATGAGTGTTACAGGACTAAAAAAAAGGTGTCAACAAGGCTTCTTCCTTCTAGAGTCTCTAGCAAAACTCTGTTCCTTGCCTCTTCCAGCCTCTAGGAACTGTTTGTGGCCTCGTCCTCTATCTTTAAAGCCAATTAGGTTGCATATCCTCCTTCTGACCCTCCAGCTCCTTCTTCTAAGATTTCTTATGATTACACCAGACCCACCAGGATAATCAAAGATAAATTCCCTATCTCAAGAACCTTAATTTAATAACATCTGCAAAGTCCCTTTTGACATGGAAGATAACTCATTCGCAGGTTCCAGCCATCAGAGCATGGATATTTTGGGGGAGAGGGGCATTAGTCAGCATACCATACCATCATTAAGATGGATATCCTTATTTCAATGGAGATTTTGAGATCCTGGAGTAGCAGAAGCCAAGTGACAGCATTCAATTGCCAAAGATAAGGTGAGCACATATTGTGAAGGGAAGCAGGGCCATATTGGCAATCAGAATGCCTTGGTGCACTGTGATCTTTGAAAATGGCTGCTTGATCATGGTGTCACTAGAAACGAAATAAATGGATATTCTACTAGAGTAGTAGTTGATCTATATAACCGGAAAAGTCTCAAATCTGTTAGCTATAAACCTGACTCAAGTCTCTTCATTAATGAGTAAAAGCCTCTCCCTCATTTTCCAGGCCTATGCAAATTCATAGACCCAGAATCCTTTGACTGGAGAGGAGGCCAAGTCCTCTTGAGGAAGGATCCTAGACCAATGGCACAAGTACATACTGCAAATCTCTCTCCAAGCTCTCCCCCACTTAGCCAGAAGATTGGACAGGTGCAGCGTAGTCTGTGATCAAACACAAATGATATATAAGAAATCAAGTTTGGACATTTCCAGGAAGTTCTGGAAGGTAAAATTGCAGGAGCTGATGTCTCAGACTCCTTTGACATGAACCGCGTGGTGATTATAATTAGCCAAGTATTTTAAAGACTATCTAAAACACAACTCCTTTTAAGGAGAAATTAACATCTGAATTTTCTTGAAGCTGCTACTGGGCAAGCCTTTGTTGCCAACCTGATGCAATGAGAGGAAATTAGAGGTATGCTGGTTTGGGTTCAAATTTTAACTTTGTTCTTTACTCACACTGTGAATCTTGGAAAATTATCATGTCCTTTCAGGCCACCCCAATTTCTTCATCTAAAAAATGTGGTTAACACCACCTACCTCTTAGGATTGTGAAGATTAAGTAAAACAATTTATATAAAGTAGATAGCACAAAATTGTTAGTTTCCTTACATTCCTTCCTTATCTCATCCCTTCTCCAGTAACTGAAGGTGAAAAGGATTAATTGCCTTGTCCTTAGTATACATTGAGCTCAAAACCAACACATTAAATTAGGTATGCAAAAGTTCAGTCATTTGGCTACTAGCCTCTATCAATAATGAAAATATTATGGTGTGTATTTTTTTTCATAGGGACCATTAGACTGTAGGCCATTTGGATGTCTTTAGAAGAAAGAATGATGACATTGAATTGCATCAAGCGTTTCATGCTTATTCATGCTATACCCTTTACTCATTGCCTTTTAAAAAGATAGTCCTTTACCTGCAGCAAGAGAAATTTTAAATTAATGGTATTTTCCCACACTGGAACAAAAAATAGTGCCAGATATTCAAATAAATTTACACTATAAAAAGTTTGTATGTGGGGGCGGCAGTCTAGGAAAAAAAACTATTGTGATATATATTCCTGAATTATAAATAAATGTAAATACTGAAAGACTAAAGATTGTAAAAGGCTGTGGCAAAGCCAAGGATTTCTTTTTCGCTCTTCATACATGCTAGAGCCACTTATTTTTCTGTTTAATTCACATTACACTTATATCATAGCAAACCTTTTTTTTCTTTGTAGTACACAAAATAAAATGGCTAAGGAAAGCAAAAGGGTCATCACTCACTCTCCCACTTAATTACAGTGATCATATGATATATTCTCTAAACTTGGGCTCTTTATATAGACTGATATTCTTTACTACAGTTTCTGGTTTCTTCACGTCTAGTAAGCTTTGATTGGATTCTGGGCATCATTAATTTTCGTTTAAACTTGTTGTTGAGTGTTGGGTTTAGTTTAATCTGACAAGCAATTAAATTAATTGTAGATTAGGATGTTTCTTTTGAGGCATGTTTTTAAGCTTTAACTGGTATGCTCTAGTTTTGCCCTGCTATTAGAATGTAGTCCTTCCAATGTCTGTCTTTAAAGCCTTGGTTGTTCACAGAGGGCTGTCCCCTCTGACTCATCAGTACTCAACTGCTACTCAGCCCTTTGTGAGTTCTTTAAGTTACTGAACTTATTTTGATAGCTTCCACAATTGTTCTTTGTCCGACTTCCTGGAATTTTGCCCTACATATGCATGGCTGGGTATTCAGTAACAGACTCAGTGAGACTCTTATGAAGATTTCTTTCTTTTTCTCTGCAAGCTCCAGTACTTTTCCCTATATACTCCAGCTACCTCAATATTTCTGAATACATATGTTTGTCTCCACATCTTAGAAAATCTGCTACCTCTGCTTAGGTTCCCCCTTTCCTGAATTGTGATCTAGAAATTCTCTCCTGGCAGAAAGTTGGGCTGGCAATCACAGGACCCCTTCACATATTGCCTTTCTCTTTGTGCTCTTGGCCCTGCACTGCCTGCTGTCCAATGTCTGAAAACTTTTGTTTCATATATATTATCCAGGTTTTTAGTTGCTTATGACAACATGGCAAGGCAATTTCAGTAGCTCTGTCAAGGTTGAAAATTGAAGTAAGTAATATTTTATTTTATATATCTCTGTCAACAAAGCTAAATATTTGGGTGTTTCTCCATCCTGCTGTCATCAGACTAAACTTGATTCAGAATCCTCATTATGTCCACCACCACCACCAAATGATCCATAGGCCTTGGTAAAAGACCTTGGAAAGCAGAAAGTTCTGGCTATTTTAAACCAGTGCCATAATAGTGGACAGTGTTGCTTCCATTTCACTTGTGGCAGATGACTTTAACCCTCAGATTTGTGAATGAAAAGGAAACATTTGACTGTAGTTTATAACAATATCATTTTTAATATCATTTTTATTCTACAGTAGAAATTAAAGTTTTTCTATTTATTTCAAGGCTACTATACTATCTTCCAATTAAACCTCATGTACATCTCTTGCTTGTTTATCAAAGTCAAATATAAACATAAAATATAGTTTTGGCAGCATATATGTTTTCATGTGCACTAATGAGAGCTCATTGAAAACAAATTCTTTAAAACAAAACTAAAGATAGTTTAAAAGACTTCGTTTCTTCCCAGAATCCCAAGGGGTGCAATTGTTTTTGCTTTAGTTTAGTTGAAAATAAATTTTCCATGGAACAATTTACATTTGTAGGTACTAATGCAGGTCAATAATTGTCTACTGCAGCAGGGAAAGTGTTCTCCCTCATAAAGATGGAGGTGGACAGTTCTGTCAATAAAGGATCATTCTGTCTTGCTGATACTGCAAAGGCTCCCTCTTAAAGTAAAGATGCATCAACGAAAACTGTGCTCCCTGATGAATAGAGACATGGACATCCTCTTTCCTTTTATTCAGGTCAAGGAAATAAGAGGGGAATATTAGGCCAGGATATCCATGAGTCTATATTTTAAAATGGAGATGTCACCTTGGCCGCTGTCATCTGATGACTGCTTCTGAGCCAGAATGGGATGAAGGTAGCCCAAGCCTTCAGTATCCTACAATCTTTAGAACTGGTAATACTTTGCATGAAACAAGTGATTATTCCATCTAGCCTACTTAGCTGTAAAAACAAAAAGAACGGTTTATCCATTAGTTAATATTAAAAAGGAAAGTGTCATTCGTCCTATATCTGATCCTATGTTTAATCATAAAATAATTTACCATAAGGGACAACTAGCATGTTTTTTTCTTCAATAAATTACTTGCTGGTTTGAAAATAAAGGCTCATTAACACTATATATTTAAAATGGTGGAGGGGAACAACTTTCATTTCTGTATACTGTGAAATTTTTATGGTGGTTCTCCACACTAGAAATATAAATAAAACAGGCAGCAAACATAAATATCAAGGGATGTTGTAAAGAAGTAGTAAGTATAGAAGAGATTTTTTAAAGCATGTGTTTTGAGTACTATAAATAAAATTCAGTTTCATAGTTAGATATTTATATTTAATTTCAGACTGCTTGAGAACACATGGCCAGAATTTAAATTAGTTGTGCCAACTTTTATTTTGCCTAAGACAGTAAACAAATCAGTGATTGAATCATCTAGATGGCAGATGCATTTGTTTTCTTGTAGCCAAAAGTGAGTGTCTTTAGGCAATGCATTTGCTGTTCATGTTGACACAGGACTGACCACTCCCTACAGCAGTATGGCTTGAGGTTAAAACCACAGGCTCTAAAACTAGACTTGAATTCTACATTTGCTTGATGCGTAACTTTGAGACTAGCTCCATTGTCTCTGTAGAGCTCTGTAGTCACCCTTCTCTATAGGGCAGATATTACTGTGGAAACTGCTATCACTGCTGGAATCTTTAAACTCAGTGGGGATGAGAATGATCAGATCCCTCGTTGACAGAAGCCATGGGGCAGCAGTTACTCATCATAAATAAAGGAGGCGTGGCTGCCATAATGGACAGCAGACTCAAAGCAGCAGTCAAAATAATCTGACTCAGAGACTTAGGGTGTTGCTAGTACAGCATGGTGTACCTAGAAGTAAATAGATGGGCAGTCTACTAAATTTTTGTTTAAGCTATATAAGCAGAAGAGTTCTAGGTCAGGTAAACAAAATTCTAATTTGGATTACAGAGACAGAGTCACAACCCCTTAATCAATTCCCAGATTTGAGGTGGTTTACAGACCCAGGGCCACCTGAATGAGGGGAAGGCCAGGTACACTTGGGGAAGGACCTTGTACACTGCCAACAATTTTATACTGTTAATCTTCCTCCCAGCCATCCCCAAGGAGACTTACAGCATTTTACCAGGGCAACTGTGCACTGGGGATAAAGAAATGATCAGATGTTCGGGGATTGTTAGATACTGGCTCAGAAGCAGCATTAATTCCAGAAGACGCAAAACACCTCTTTGTTCCACTGGTCAGAGCAGGGACTTATGGAGGTCAGGTGACTGATGGAATTTTAGCTCAGGTCCATCTCACGTGGGTTATTTCCCCAATGTGGTTATTTCCCCAGTTTCAGAATGCATAATTAGAATAGACATACTCAGCAGCCAGCAGAAGCTCCACAGTGGTTCCCTAATGTGGAGCGAGGGCTATTGTGTCAGAAAAAGTCAAGCGGAAGCCACTAGAACTGCCCCTACCTAGTAAAATAGAAAATCAGGAGCAATACTGAATTCCTGGAGGGATTGCAGAGATTAGTGGCACTCCTAAGGGCTTGAAGAAAGCAGGGGCGGTGATTCCCACCACATGCCCATTCAACTCTCTGGTTCAGCCACCCAGTCTCTCCTGTGAGATTCATTGAAGAACTTTATCAGAGCTGCCAGCTCGTGGCCTGCCCTTTGGAATTTGGACTCATGCACCCCACAATTGCATGAGACTTTTATAAAATCTCGTATTTACAGACAGCACGTGTTGATTCTGTTTCCCTAGAGGACCCTAACTAGTACAGGTAAGTTACTCTATGCTTCAGTTTACTTATCTGTAAAGTATCTACCTTATAAAGATTAAATGTGCGTGTGTATAGAGTCATATGTGTATGCATATATGTACATATATGCAAGCAATGTATAAAAAATGCTCAGAACAATACTTGGCATGTTGTAAGCCCTCAATAATTGTAATGTAGTAGTTGCAGTAAAAAATAATATCTGGTCTGTTCACAAATGTATTTTACCTGCCTGGCTCATGAAGACATTTAAGTTCGTGACCCAGCTCTCAACCTTAATCAGAGCTTGCACTGTGCAAGAATATAATGAATTCTATTAAATATAATGAATTCTATTCTATTATTAATGAATTCAAGAATATAATGAACACCCAGCCAATTTGCTTTCTGTTCTACAGCATCTCTATCTTATTGTAACTCTACCAACTTGACTGTCTCCTTGTTCACTGAACTTTTGACTGTACATCGAAGCTGACAGCTGTTTCCTATAGGTGACACCCACTGCTTCACACAGCTGTTATCTGACAGTTTTCAGGTCTTTCAAAGGAGAGCACATGACGGAAAGGCCATCAGACAAGCAGGCCAACAGTTGCATTTGGCATAATTACACACTTCCTCGAGGGAAGGAAACAGTCAATCTCACAGTTTTTAGTCAGGCTGCCACTCTCCACCTATTTTGCAAGGTACATTCACAGAGTTCAAATGGTTGATTGACTGAAGCTGAGGAGGAAAGGCTAAATGTCATCTTTTAAGAGGAAACTGGTGGCAGCTCTTTAGGAGCCTGGCAGGCAGAGTGAAGTCTAGAATTAAGAGTGACAGAGGAATGGCATGCGGTAAAGAGAAAGACTGCATTAGCTGGCAAAAAAAGAAATCAGCCTGTGGTTATGGCATGCGTGGGGTTTGATTAATGGTAGAAAGACTAAAATCTATACCAACTGAAGTTTGCACAACTATTTCAACATTCAAGATAAAAACTTCTGCAATTTTATTAACAATAACTTTTAATCCCCTTACTGTGAATTGTTAATATAAATTCCTTTCTTTTTTTAAAAATAGTTCCCAAGATGTTGCAATTTTGTTGAAGATTATTTTTTTATTGAATTTTTCACTCTAGGTGCCACCTTAAGAGATGTGAAAAATCCAGAAAAGTATAAATATCTTACATTGACAGCAGGGCAGTGTGGAAAAAATAAACTTAAAGTCAATGATAAACTGAAGAAAATATGTGAAAAGCTTTAATTCATGATATTATAATGCAAAAATAAAGACAGTTTAAAATGATTGGGATCTTAAGTAGTACAACAAAATATACTAAATAAAGCAAGCTTACTTTATAAAATTCAACATCCAAATTAATGTAGCATTTACAACTTTACTATCTGTGTTTAACACCAAAGTTTCTATCTTCTTATTTAGGTATGATAAGTCCTATTTTAGTGACTTACACTATGAAAATTATTAGATAAACTAAAATCTGTTTTCTCACTTTTCAGAATCTGAGAAAATTGTGGTAAAATGATAATTATTAATTAGAATCTGTTCTTCTATGTGTTATTTTTCTTTTGTTAGTATCTAGCAATTTTTCAGGAAAGAATGATCTTTTAGCCCTGTGCTTTCTGTTAGATATATAATGTGGGCAACAGATAAAATTTTATATTTTCCAGGAGTCACATTAAAAAAAAGTTAAAAGAAACAGGTGAAATTAATTTTAATAATGCATTTGGTTTAACCTACTATTCAAAATATTATCAGTTTAGTATGCAATAATATAAAAATTGATGAGATTTTTTACATCTTTTTTTATGTAAGTCTTCAAACTCCTGTGCATTTTACACTTACAGCACATCTTGATCTGCTCAATAGCCACACGTGGTTAGTGGCACCATATTGGATACCACAAATTTCGATTATTTTACCTTCATCCGAATTATTCATCTGTTAGGTGCATGAAGTCAAAAAATTAAATATCAATGAATGGTAGGGCTACTATGACAAATATCCTACAAGTTGGCCTAAAAAAATATTTATTGTCTCATGGTTACAGAGGCTAGAAATCCAAAATCAAGATGTTGGCAAAGCTATACCTTCTCCCTGAATCTGAAGTCTGTAGCCTTCTGGTGATGGTTTGCCCCAATCTTTTGGTTTCTTTGGCTTACATGGCTGCCACTGTCACGTGGCAAATCTCTCTCCTTGTATCTGCTCTGATCATTTCTAGTGATTTCTAGCTCCGATTTCTCTATCAGAATTTCCTCTCTTACTGAGGCCTCCTGTCATAAAGGTGTTTAGCCACAGCTAAATAGGGTTTTTAGAAGAACTTATTCCCAAATGAGCAATATTTTACCTGATAATATCTTCAAAGAATCTTATTTACAAATGGTTCTTGCCCACAGGAACATGGATTGAAATTAAGAACATGTTGTGTGTTGAGGTACATGATTCACATGTACTACAGCAGATATATTTTTATGGTCTACTTTTCATCCTAAACTATATTTTCAAGTTAGCTTTGCTAGTACTCCTCTTCAAGGCTAAATAATGTCCATGGTTAGAGGAATATTTTATCCTTATTAATACTGTTAATTATAAACATTGCTCCAGTTACTTTGGTTGTCTAACAGATTCCCCCCCAAATTTAGCAGCTTAACTCTACTATTTTATTATGCACATGGATTCTATGGTCAGGATTAGAAAGGGCAGAGCACAGGTGGCATGTCTGGAATCTCAACTATGAAACTAGGTGGCTAGGGATGACAGTGTTTGGGAGCTGGAATTATCTGGCATCTTGTTCACTCACATTTCTGAAGTCTAGTCTGAGAGAACTCAGGGACTCCAACTGCCAATCACAGTGTCTACTGGTGGCTGCACCATGTCACCTGGCCTCTTTATAGCATGTTGTTTCAGGGTGGCTGGATTTTTTACATGGAGACTCAAGGCTCAAGGTGCAAATGGTCCAGCAAGTAAGACCAAATTCCCATTGCCTTGTACGACTTAGCCTTGGAAGTCTCATAGTCTCATTGATACTGTGTTCTATTGGTTATGGACAAAGTCACTAAATTCAGTCCAGATTCTAAGGGCTGACTTTAGAATCTGAGACTTTATTCTCTATTGGAGTGTCAAAGAATTTGAGAACATGTTTTTAAACTTCCACATAATTTTTCTTTCTAAAGACATTGCTTCATACCTTCCCCATATCCTCTGCTATATAAGATAAATGAACTTTCCTAAATTTTTACCTATTATAAATTCAGATGTTGACTATACTCAGAGATTCATCAGAGATAGCATTTCCATATACCAAGAGTCTGGCACAATGCCATATATTGCACATATAATTTAAGAAAAGTGAGGATTATATTAACTAATTGTATTAGTTAGGGTTCTCTAGAGAAACAGAATCAACAGGGAACACTTGCAAATATAAAATTTATAAAAGTTTATAAAAGTGTCTCACGTGACCGCAGGAACACAGAGTCCAAAAATCCACAAGGCAGACTGCGAAGCTGACGACTCCAATGGAGGGTCTGGATGAACTCCACAGGAGAGGCTCACCAGCCGAAGCAGGAATGGGGCCTGTCTCCTCTGAGTTCTCCTTAAAAGGCTTCCCATGATTAGATTTAGCATCACTAATTGCAGAAGACACTCCCCTTTGGCTGATTACAAGTGGAATCAGCTGTGGATGCAGCTGACGTGATCATGACCTAATCCTATGAAATGTCCTCATTGCAACAGACAGACCAGCGCTTGCCCAATCAGATAAACAGGTACCACAACTTGGCCAAGTTGACACGTGTCCCTAACCATGACACTAATAAATGTTAAGTATTTGGCAGAGGCCTGGACATTAGACATGCTCAATAGTTTTTAGCTTTTAAAAGTGTCTCACAGAGCTATTCTCTTAATGATAAATTAAAATCTTAATGATGTTTAAGTTATAACTCTATCACTCCCTACATGCTTTGCCTTGATCAAGTTACTTGAATTCTCTAAGCCTTTGTTTTCCTTTTGAAAATGAATATAATAATTGTCCATTTTCACAGGGTATTAAAGGTATTAATTGGGATAATACATATGAAATGATTATTATACTGTCTGGTACACAGTAAAAAAAAGTGTTTTATGATAATTTGTTCAGAAGTTGTAACTCAGACAAATTTCTCAATAGATTTTTCCATGGAGAAAGGACTTTTAATCAACATTGTGGGCAAAGAGGTAGTTATATATTACAGTCATATAGGGAGGGCAATTCTATGCAAATATATTTGATATATTTTAAAACATAAGATCATTTATGTTCTTAAAAGAGTTTAAAATTCATCAAATCCAGTTAATGTTCAGCTTGAGCTTAATAGTAACTGGATATCTATTAAACACATCTATAATCCATTAAACAAAATTAGGATATTTTGTTGTCTTCTTATATGATTGATTCTTACCTTAGAGTGGAACATTTGGAAAAAAACAGTTCATACAAAGCTATATTGACATCTGGCTATCTCTATATTTTAATATATCAAAATTCTTCCTAAGTGGTTAAGAAATTGCTGATGGTATTGCTGTTAATATGTATTTAAACATAACTTCATACTCCAATAATGAATTTAAGGTAATTTTAGTAATAAACATGTAAAGAAGATTTGAATTGTAATGGTAGCTCTTATACAGAATTTGACTTGGAGTTTTGTTCAGATTTTACTTTTACGTTCTTAACAGTGCAAAGACCTAAATCCCCAAAAAAGAAGCAGATCATCTGTGCTGGTTAGAAAGGATTATGTGCCCTAGAAAAGTCATGTTTTAATCCTAATCCATCACATGGAAGCAGTCATTTCTTCTAATTCCTATTTAGCACTATATGTTGGGGACTTGATTAGATTATCTCCATGGAGATGTGACTCGCCCAGTTGTGGGTATTAACCTTTCATTAGAGGGAGATGTGACTTCACCCATTCCAGGTACATCTTGATTAGTTTACTGGAATCCTTTAAAAGAGGAAACATTTTGAAGAAAGCTTCAGAACAACAAGAGAGCAACAGAGCCACGAGAACTACAGAGCCCACACAGCCAGAGGCCTTTGGAGATGGAGAAGGAAAACACCCCTAGGGGAGCTTCATGAAATAAGAAGCTGGAGAGAAAGCTAGCAGATCTTGCCATGTTCACCATGCGCTTTTCCAGTTGAGAGAGAAATCCTGAATTTCATCAGCCTTTCTTGAGCGAAGGTAACCTCTTATTGGTGCCTTGATTTGGACATTTTTATAGCCTTACTTTAATTGGAACATTTTCACAGCCTTAGACTGTAAACTTGTAACTTATTAAATTCCCCTTTTTTAAGCCATTCTGTTTATGCTATATAGCATTCTGGCAGCTAGCAAACTAGAACACCATTTCAGAAATGGTATACCAAGCTGGTGTGTTAACTGTAGCTCTTTCTCCACTGGATAAAATAACTGAAAAACAGTGCCTTGGGCCTACTCAAATGTCAGGTAGCCCACTTAACTAAATCTAACCCCTGTTGAAGAATTTTTCACCTATCATTTTTCATATGACCCATTTCATTTGTATTGCTATAAATATGTAATATTTTCAGGAACATTATTATTATCATCCTAGTTAAGACTCACAAATGATACTAAGAGAACCTAAACTTAGGAAAAGCATGGTCTTTCAGCAGTAAATATCACTGAGCTAAAAGTCAGAAGATGTGCTGATTTGAAACCATTGTGTACCCCAGGAAAGCCAAATTCTGGGTGGAATCCTTTTGGTTAAGTTGTTTCCATGGAGATGTTACCCACCCAGTGATGGGTGAGACATTTTGATTAGGTGGTTTCTATGGAGATGTGTCTCTACCTGTTCTAGTTTGCTAGCTCCCGGAATGCAATATACCAGAATCAGAATGGCTTTTAAAATCAGAAAAGCTTTTTAATAAATTGCTAGTTTACAGATCTAAGGCCAAGAAAATGTCCAATTAAAACAAGTCTATAGAAATGTCCACTCAAAGGCATCCAGAGAAAGATACCTTGGTTCAAGAAGGCCGATGAAGTTCAGGGTTTCTCTCTCATCTAGAAAAGCACATGGTGAACACAGTCAGGGCTTCTCTCTCAGCTGGAAGGGCACATGGTGAATATGGCATCATCTGCTAGCTTTGTCTCCTGGCTTCCTGTTTCATGAAGCTCCCCAGGAGGCGTTTTCCTTCTTCATCTCCAAAGGTCGCTGGCTTGTGGACTCTCTGCTTCCTGGTGCTGCAGCATTCTCTGCTCTCTCCGAATCTCTTCCATTCTCCAAAATGTTTCCTCTTTTATAGGACTCCAGAAACTTATCAAGACCCTCCAAAATGTTTCCTGTTTTATAGGACTCCAGAAACTTATCAAGACCCACCCAATGTCTTTTTTGGGGTACACAACATGTCATCACCTAATCCAGTTTAACAACCACTCTTGATTAAATCACATCTCCAGGGAGATGATCTGATTACAGTTTCAAACATACAGTTTTGACTAGGGATTATTCTGCCTTTTTGAAATGGGATTTAGATTAAAACATGTCTTTTCTAGGGTACATACGTCCTTTCAAACCAGCACACTACCCATTCAAGGTGAGGTCGCTAACTGGAGTCCTTTAAGAGGGAACCATTTTGGAAAGTGTTTGAGAGCCCACACAGCCAGAGAGCTTTGGAAATGAAAAAAAGAACTACCCTTGGGGAAGCCTTTTGAAATGAGAGGCCTGGAGAGAAAGCTAACAGATGTTACCATGTGCCTTCCCAGCTGGCAGAGGTGTTCTGGACCTATCAGCCTTTCTTGAGCGAAGGTACCTTTCTCTAGATACCTTGTTTGTTTTGGTATGCTAAAGCTGCCAGAATGTAATATACCAGAAATGGAATGGCTTTTAAAAGGGGAATTTATTAAGTTGCAAATTTACTGTTCTAAGGCTATAAAAATGTCCAAAGTTGGGCATCCAAAAAAGATACCTTAGCTCAAGAATGACCGATGGGTTCAGGGTTTCTCTGTCAGCTGGGAAGGCACATGGCAATATCTGCTAGCTTTCACTCCTGGCTTCTTCAAATGGGTTTCTTTCTGCATCTCCAAACTTCTCTGTCTGTGTCAGCTCTACAGCCTTTTCCAAAAAGGCTCCCTCTTAAAGGATTCCAGTTAGCAGCCCGACCTTAAATGGGTGGAGGCACATCTCCATGGAAAGTACCTAATCAAAAGATCCCACCCACAATTGGGTAGGTTACATCTCCATGGAAACAACTTAATCAAAAAGATCTCACCCCACAATATTGAATGAGAGTTAAAGAACATGGCTTTTTTGGGGTACTCAACAGTTTCAAACTGGCACACTTGGATTCTAGTCCTCTCTCAGTTGCTAATAAAGTAGTTCATTTTGAGCAAGTCACTAACCCCTCCAGGCTGATTTGGTGTAAAATTTTGGTGTGAAAATTAATAGAATGTATAAAGGCATTCACCTATGAACGTCTTTGATTCAATAAAAAAGCTATAGGTTTATGTCTCATCGTAATGACCAATGTTACATGTATACATTTTACAGAATAACTCTGTATGTGCTTTGTGATTCTCTGAGACACTAAATCAAATATATTTATTCCTGACTAACCCATGGCTTCCTTGGTACGTTTATTGACTCCATCTATTTGCACTCTTTGGGACATTGAGCTGCCATAGTAGCAGAGATCAATGCCAGCAATTCTTGTGTTTGATTTGTTTGGCTTTATATTCTATTTCTTTGGTAAAACTGACCCAACGTTTTCTTGCTCTTCTGAAAAATAGTAGTGATATTTTTGTGAAATAAAATAGCCTAAGTCTCCTTGCTCTTTGGCTGCTGGGTAAGCTTATTGAAATCAGGATCTTATTGAAAGCAGATCTTGGATGACTAGGCTAAGTATGCGTCCCGATTGAGTTGGAAGGTTTCACAAATTAATGGTTAAATTTCTAAATATGAATCTAAAATGGTTTGATGAAAGCCATGCCACTTTATAGTATTATTTCACTTTGTTTGTTGGACAATAAGGAAGACATAATAAAATCCAGCATGTTAAGATATACTGCATTGCCATAAATTTAGTGTAGTTGCAAACTTTCAAGTCAGCCAACTCTACTTAATAGCTTTCAGAGGTCATGATCCCTAGTCCAGTAAAATTAATTTTAAAAACAATAATATAAATGTTTGAATCTACTTTCTGAATTGTATGGATTACTGGGATTTATAAAAGTCTTTTGGTAAAATTTGTGTTATTCTGTGGTAAAGAAACTTGGTAAACTGCTGCACTGCAATAACTGATCAATAAATGCTGATCCTATTTCCTGACAGAACCTACAATAATTTTTAAGTTGTTTTATATTGCTGGAAGAGTGAAGGAAACATCCTGCATAATTATAAAAGTATTTGTGATTTCCTATGTTAGAGGGAAGCCAATGTTTTTGATCATTAGTATATGCTAGAAATTGTGCTATGATGTTGAAGTATCTTGCAACATTATATCTTTGTAACAAACTTATGATGTAACAGAGGCTTGAAATGGTGAGGTTATTAGTCACAGTTATTCAGCTGGAAAGGTATGGAGCCTAGACTATAACCCATGACTGCGAAGTTGAGATATCCACATAGCTGATGATAGTGGATATATTTTTAATTGAAAAAATCTGGTTGATATCAGAATAGATTGTATGGCATTAACATGTACAGAGGAACTTAAGGAAACAGATGTAACACATTCACATAGTTTCTTAAAAATTTTTAGAGCATTTATTATATAATCTTTAGTTATTCATTAAAAAATAAATATTAAAATGTACACATATTTCCTTTCAAGATTTTTCCCCCATGAAATAACATCACTTTGTAATCATC